>BMAW01019791.1:0-126240 GCA_019974015.1 Nephila pilipes
AACTATTACCTAAAAATGTCAAAATCATAATGATTAACAACTATTGGAATAATAAAATTATATATATATATATATATATAAATATATACACACACACTTCAAAAATTATTATTATTAAAAAGAAGTTAAAGAAATAAAACAAGGATATAAAGAGAGTAAATACGATTTACTGTCCTAAGCTTTGGACTGAAAAACGGTTTTCACGTGTTTTACGGTATCCTAACTATCCTCATCACAATTACTTTATAATAAAACTAATAGGTACCAAAAAACTTATGATGCTTATACTTTAATATTAATTCATATGATCAGGTTAGACAACTATTTTTTTTTGGCTCAAGTTAATTGCATAATTTGTTTTATTAATCTTTACATTTTTGTGTTTCAATTAAATGTTAATTGACATAACCTTCTATACACCGAATATAATTATGATTGAAATTTTCTCTAATTTTATACAAATGTTGTGCAATATCTAAAATTTATGAGGGTTAATGTAATGAGGAAAATATCAGAACTATGTATTAAGTAGTGGATATTTTGGAGAAAGTGTTCACATTTTCTGGAATTCTATGACACCATATTTTGAGAAAAACGCTGATATATTTTTATCTATGGAGTGACCTACTTGCGAATATTTTTAAAATTCGGTATTTTCTAACGTTCTATTTAATAAATTTTCATAAATATTATATCTATGCAATCAGTGAAACTTTGTCTTGTTTTTTAACTGCAAAAAAGTAACATTTTAAAGTCTCAATTGCTTTAACATTAAAGTAGTCTTTACCTGATGTCAACGGACTTGATCGAAACTTCGAACACATTTTCAGGCAGAAAATTGTTTCTATTTTCATATAAGTTTGTGATGTTAAAACATATACATCCGTTTATGATATAGCAATCTGCAGTTTAGAAACATTAAGAAAATACGCAATTTTTCGCTTGATTACGTAAAATTAAAACGTCCTTTAGCATTACAGTACAAAATATGAACCACGGAACACATTTTACACCAGAATAAAGGAACTCATTCGAACAGAAATAAGTCGTGTTACAAAATATGTTATTCTCAAAATAATAGCGGATTCAGATTATAAATGCTAATACGATTAATTAGAATGTAAAATTCATGTCCGAAGCGCGTTTTTATCATTAAAAGTGTTCCAATTTCCGATTCCTGTTCTTTAACATTACGTGAGGAAAGTCTCAAGCCTCTCGTTTACCGACCATTTTGATTTCTTGAACGTAATGTTAATCATTTGGAATTTCTACTACTGTTCTCAAATCTATACTATTTTGCAAAAAAAAAAAAAAAAAACTTTAGTAATGAACGTTAATAAACGTTAGTAAGTAATAAACGTTAATAAAAGGCTGGTCAGTTAACATTCTCGAAGATATATCAAATTTTTATAAAATTTTATCAGTTTTTGTCAACGATTATTCATTTAATTAAAGTTTTTTCGTTTAGCATGTCTTTATCGAAACCAGATGGTAGAAGAGCTAAGCAAAAAACTGACGACGGCGTTTGATATTTCGAAGAAAAGTGGCAATCGTGTATTTTTGCTATGATATAAAAGATAAAATGCCCCGTTTGATATTTGTAATAATGCTATTAGTGTGCCAAAGTTGTAAAACATAAAGTATCACCATAAATATCTTGTAATAAAAAAAAAAAAAAAAAAAAAAAAACAGCACATCTTTTAAGAAGACTTTCGTAAATATATACAAAAAAAAGAATTAAGGAACCGAATATCAACAATTATAAATCTATGCATACAGAATAAAACGTTTATCGCTTTATAACTTAGAAGTAACAATGACTTACAGAGTTTAAATTTCTCTGTGCGTAGAAGTTATATAGACGGAGAAATTTAATTTCACAGTCAAATAGTTTTCGAAATTAGATTACAGAAGAGACGAGTTTTCCGAGGTATTTAGGGCAATCTTCTTTCCATGGGCGAAGAAAACTATTACTCGCTAGGGATACTGATGGACAAACAATTTTCAGTTATCATGAATTTTCCTCTTCTAATAATGATTCGCAACTAAATTCATTATCAATGTCAATGATATTTATGCATCATTAGGTAAATCCTATTGGATGATCTTAATCGGATTCTGTTTTTTAAGCATTCTGTTAAAAAAAAAAATTCGGATCTATTACCACTAAAGTATCTTGTTTTTACCCCCTATTTTACTTTTATATGACTTTTGTTACCTTATTTTGGGTATCTGATATATAAATTTGAAAATGAAAGAAAGTACAAGAACTCTTTTTTTAAATATTCCGAAAACTACCATAATCGCCACTGTAACCTGAAAGTTGTTTCATAAATGAAATGGTTGTTGAAATGAAAACAAATAATGTATTATTGAATTACAAACCAAGGGTTTTTATGATCCGTTTTGTTACGTAAACACCGATAGAAGCACAAATAATATCAATTGCCCCAAAAGGTTCCGTTATGCTACCAATCATCAGCGATATTGTTATTGGTTGTCTCCGAGACATTACAAGACATAAAATGTAATACGCTTGCTTGTGAAAAACTAAAACTGTTTGATAAAATGTCTATGTAGTGAGAGTAATATGTGACTTGAAAGTTACACGGGCTCATAGAAGGTTAACGTTTTCGAGGCGGTTAGAGGGTACTTTCAAAAAGAAAGTGTTCTTAGGAGCGGAACTTTGCTTCCCCCCCTTATTTTCAATGTCATCTGACAATGGGGTAAGACTTCGTGCTGGTCACCCCCTGAGCGGTGGGGATATTTGAAGTTTAGAAAGTCCAAAGATTATCCCTTTTTCAAGAATAGTTCCTTCTGAAGCTTAAATTGTGATTATCTCCTCGATTTTAATTCAAGAAAAATTTTGAATTGTGTTCTAAAAATAGGTGTTTCTTTCTTTTTTTGTAATCTCTTTATATCTTAGTACTATAGTAGAACTTTTATATGTATGCAATAGTCTGAAATTTATATGCTATAATTGGAAAAATAAATTATTATAATAATCTTACATGACAATATTTTAATATTACATTGCCTTTATATAACGCAAGCATAAAATTACAATGTATGTTATTATGTAATTGAATACATAGTCATTAACGTTATTTATTATCTATTTATGTGCACAATAATACTTAAGAGAGTATAACAGAAGTTTAAATAAATTTTTAGCATCTAAGTGACGGAATACATTGGTGAAACATTTGAACAGTGAAGGAAAATGTTTCCTTTCACAAAATTATGTTTCCTAGCGATAAATATATTTTCTAAATAAATAATGAATTGATGACAGAAACCAATTAAAAGAAGAAAAATAAGTGTTTTTTGTTTTAATTACTGTTGAATTCAAAAATTTTGAAACAAGAAAACCAATTATATGCTACGAGATGCATTTCATGTAGAAATATTTATAGATATAATTGTATAAAAAATATTTATAGATGCAACTTTAAGAAATATTTTTAAATATTTCTGCAATACTTCTTTTACAATATTTTAAAGCATTAAATATAAATTTTACTCTTGAACATATAAAACAATGTATTGACAAAATGATTGCTTGTTTCACTTTAATCAAAAGTAAAATATCTAAAAACAAATTTAAAAACATATTGCAAGATTAAAAATTTTAAAATTTTTATTTTTAGAAAACATTATAAATTTATTTTACTTATACCAAATCCCTTTGTGTAATAGAAGCTTAATTTATGTTGAAATTGAGCTTGAAGTGTTGCGCTAATGAATTCAAGAAATAAATAATATTATAACCTTCTCGAAATTTAGAAAAATATATTATTTATAATCTAGCAGATGATCTGAAAGGAAAAGAAAAATAGAAAGCATATATATCTATGACATAATGTAAAATTCAGATTTTCTCAAACCTGTAATCTGTTTTATTATCGTTTAAGTTCACTAAAACTCAAAAGAAATGTTTGTGTATTTTTTATATTTCCCTGATTTTGCGCCATATTCTCGTTGAATATATCAATCAGTAATTGTTAAACTCCAATTGAAGACACGTAAGGTCATACCTAAATGCTTTATGAAGTCACCGATGGATAGCTAAAGTCGTTCTTTCTCGAATCTCAATTTATCAACTCTAAATTAGGATCAATTATTAAATTCTGAGCTTACGAATTCACTCGTTTGATTTAATCACTTCCTACTAACAGTTGATTATTTTCTTAATACTTCTGAAGGAATTCGTTTCAATCCACAAAACTATAATTAAAGAACTTCAAATCATTTTTTTTTTATCAGCAATTCATTATCCTCTATCTTTCCATTTTCCTTTCGATCTATTTTATTTTTTTTCTTCACAAAATCACTTCATTTCGCTTCTTTTAATTTGGTTAATCACGTTTCATTGGGTTGGGAAGAATTTGTTAATTTATGTAATTCATATAACCAGAAAGTCTCTGAGGTTAGTGAAGAGGAAATTGCGACCAGTCCAGGGTCATAATAAAAATGCTAAAAAAATAAGTTATGTTGTGGCATAACTAATTTCATTGATTAGTTATATTAACAGTTATTAATCAGTCAATTAATTATAACATGACTTATTAGTTATATTTTCTTCCTCACAAGGAATGAAATTATTGATAATTGTGCTTTTTCTTTATAAAAAGTTATTCGTAAAGAATTTCCTCGTTTGTTTTTCATATATAAATTTCAGTAAGCTAAAACGGTTTTGGTGCATTAGATAAGTAAGTTATTACCTTAATTTTAAGATCAATATTCAAATTTCTGAATTATCAAAAGAAATTTAAAAAAATAAATCAAAGGAAATAAAAAAATATCCGCCGCAAGCACACACATGTGCGCGCATTCACTCACACCCACACATGTCAATTAAGTTTTTAAGATACCTTATGTTACGAATTGCAGCAATTTTTCTTTCACGTTAAACCAGCAATTTTTTGAAATGTGTAGCCCAGAAGATAAAAAACACCTAATACATTTTTTTTTCATTCACTTAGCAACAAAAACTGTTGTATGATAACAGGATAAGACGGACATCCACGACGACGACTTTGAGAGAATAGATACACAGACGCTTTCCTAACGTCAATAAACTATCTTGAAATCGAGATTGATCGGGGCAGTTAGGAAATAATAGTGTCCCAACCACTTGAAAACAGTTGCTTCCTGCATTGTTCGAAAATAAATCGTTAGCCATTTGATTCTACCTTCAAAGTTTTAAACATTTAAACAGACCGCATTGGAATTGCTGGACACAATATTATCTGACATAAAATTTTGAATTCACTTATGCAACTGAGCATGATATAATTTTGTTTTTAGTTTTTCAAAAACCTTTTTAAGAAGTAGCATGTTATATTAACAAGCAAGTTGTCTCAATATGTCATACAATATATAAGTCGATAAATACAATATACTGAACAGAATTTTTAAAATAAAATTAGCAGCGAAAAATAGGCACAAACATTTTTCTCTTACTTGGAGTGATTTCATACACATCAATGTATTTTTCTTGAAATTCAAAAGAAATTATAGAAACGTTTTTTTGAAAGATTTAGAAGTGCAAAACAGCAAAGAATATAGGTATTGTTTTAATTTCTGTTTTACTATTCAATTTCTCTCGAAATTTTAATATTTGTATATCAATTTATCAATTTGTAAATCAATTGAAATTTTTTAATTTTTTCTTGTATTTTATAACTTTGAACAAATGAACGAAATACATGTTTTGAAATAATTAACTTCATATATCTGTATAATTAATCGATTATGGTACAAATAAAACATTCTGTAACAGTTCATGTTTTGTAAAGTTTATTTTTTCTTTCTCTCTCTCTCTTTTTGAATTTTGAGCTGTCCTAAAAATTCAGCACTCATTCTGTTTGACATAGTATACTACTTTTTACAAGATTTTTTTCATTTAATTAAAATTATTGGTTTTGTTATAAAAAAAAGTTGTCTTCCTTTTCCGAATAAAATTATTTGAATATTACAATTTTTTTTTATTCTAATGCTTAGATAAAGGGTGTTTTGTACACTAATTTTAGCTTTGATAAAGATTTAATATTTCAGAGGATGTAAAAAAGTTTTCAAACAAGGATGCTTTGAATGCTTTTTCAAAATATATTCCTGTTATTTTTGAATTACTTATTCTTGCAAACTTAAGAAATGAATATTTTCTGCTCAATTTTGGTTCCATTTCCAAAGCACCAACTAAAGCACGCATTCTTTCATCATTTAAATACGTAATGCATGTAGTTTTGAATATACAAGTAATGTGTTTATGTAAAATCACAAAAAATCTATATTAATTTCGGCAAATCGAAAAACTTCGTCTTATGGATTCCTTGTGATGTTTTCAAGACATTTTCATTTTGTCTTTGCAAGACAATATCTTCTTCAACAATTGAAATCAAACTAAAGGATTAGTTCAAATCCTATTCTTCATTTTCTGACTCGCAATCAGGATCTGAATCGTCATAAATTGCATTTTCTAAATCAATTGATATTTTTTGAATCTCATCTGTTGGAAATCGTTTTGTGCCTTTTGACATTTTAAAAGCATTAATTTTTAGGTGAGTAAGTTAAGAAGAGAAATAACTTATTTACAAAAATAACGATGAATGGAAAGATTGATTTTGCTTGAACGAGCTGGGATAGAAAGGGGGAAAAAGGAAGGATTTTTAGATTACGTGTAGAAGGGGAGCACTATTTTCCTCCCCTCTGAAAACGAGAGGGATCTATGAAGTGATTGATGTTGATGGTTCTAACAAGCTCCATCGTGGTTCGAAAGCTGTTAAGAGGGGTCCTACCACAGTAAAACTAAATATGGTGCAAGTCGCCTACTTCTTAGAAACTAACCCTCACCTGGAAATAAGTTTGATACCCTCTGACTTACAGTATCAAAGCAAGTAACAATGTTATATAATCTAATTTTATTACAAGTCGATATTACGCTGTGGATTGACCTGTTCAAATGATCCTTCCCGTTTTTGGTTTGAAAAGAACGCTATTCATGAACTGTTGAATGCAAATGGTAAATCAAGAGGCTTTTTCACACGTTCTAACAATGAATTGACAGAGAGAGTGAGGTTCGATCCTTCAGAGAAAACAGATGTACTTCTTTGTCCAAGTGACCTTCAGTTCCGAATTGTTATTTATCTATTCCCGCCTTACTCACTTGTGTTAGGCACAATATATCCCTTCAGGGCTTAGTGCCATTAATTCAAACCAACCAACCACGCCTTATTCACAAATAGACAGTCACATTTTGATGCCTTAGGGAAGGCACGTTGCAAACAACCACAATAATGATAAAATTGAAATTGGCTTCGATAATTTCAGTTAAACATGTGATAGTATATATTTTGTTTTTCTGTTAAGTTCTCGAAAAGTAAAATTTATTCAAAATGAATATTAATTAGTGTACAGAAAGCGAACTTCCGAGCCCCAGGCTCCACAGAAGCAATTACTATCAAGAAAAGGAAATACCTTCTTCAAATGCCTAATGCATTTTCATTTTCACAAGCAAAACATTCTAAAGCTCAAAAATGTTGCCATTGTTTGCAACAAAAAGAATGAAAATGGATGATTCTGTTATAAAAATCAATTATTAAATGAAATATCAAAATTTGAATAAAAGAGAAATTATTAAGATGGACAATATTCGGTTCGGATATTAAAATAAAAGTAGACGATTATGTATTAAATTAAATATGTCTTAGCAATGTAAATATACCTTAAGGCTCCCGTCTACTGGCGATTTTAATTTCGTGGACGTAATATTAATCCTATGGAATTTCTACTACCGTCCTCAAATCTTCACTATTTCGTCTATTGGAATAAAGTAAAGTGCATCCGAAAGAGCCAAAAATAATGAAGGTTTCAGAGGTATTACATTTTTTTCTTCCGATTTTTAACCCTTTCGCTACCGGAGGGAGAAAAAAAGAAGTGCTTCTCTGGGCCGCGGTTTCTTACCGCGGAGTGTCACTCTGAGCCCAGACGATTTTAGATACTAAGCCTAATTCGTGAAAAAAATTCCTCCAAAATCAGCTATTCATTAAAATATTTTGATATTTACATACCTTATTTAAAATCATTAAACTTAATATATACAAAAGAAAAACAGATTTAATTGAAAATTGAATGTTTTATACATAAAATTATATAAAAAATCATACTTTTAAGAAAATACAAAATATATTTACATACGTTACATAAATTTCATGGTGTAATGATGTACCATTACATGCAATATATAAATATAAAAGATAAATCTTATTTTGCTGCATGTATATTTATAAAAAAAAAATCAATGCATAGTCCAACGTCATATGTCTTAAACACATATTCTGACGCTTCACGCAAGATTTTGAACAAAGGGCACATCTTAGTCCTTTCCCCCAACCCCCTTTTTTTTACTTTAATGTTTATGTACAAATTTGGATTATTTTCGCCAACATTACTGTCAGATTCATTCATTATTTCGCAAATATCAGTATCAGATAAATACTTTCTTTTCGTCATGACTATCGCTACAAATAAAAAGCGACTTAATGAAATGAACAGCTAAGAACATCTGCTACCTAAAGCCCTAACCCCCATAAAGGGCAATAGATTTTCCTTCGAACTTCTAAGAAGCAAGCAAGAAAGAAAAAATATAAACTGAAAGCAAGTGCACGCTTTAAATCATGTCATTACATTTAAAGAACCGTGCCGCAATATGTTATTTTAACAATAACCCCCTCCCCCCTCTTCCTGATACCCAGAAGTGAAATCCAAGCCCATATAACCAAGGTCAACATTCCAAATAACCTATCTATATAGATTTCGCGGTAATGTAACACCAGCTAGTAATATTAAAAAAATCAAATAAAACGTTCCTTTTAAGCTTATCACTATTGATACGCTGGTCTGCAGAAGGCATTCCGGAGCATATATATTGGGATATGCTGGGCACAGGAGAGCCATCGCGAGCGTATCAAATATGATACGCTGGTAGTGAACGGGTTAAAAATATTTTTACCCCTATTTTAATGATTCGTTTGGAGGTTTTCCGATCTTTAAGAAATAATCTAAAATACTTTAAAAAATCGGTGGGAAAATGTTTTATTATCCCCAGAGATTATTATTTTTGGCTCGTTCAGATGCACTGAATTGCATTCAAATAGATAAAAAAATAATGATAAAGATTTGAGAGCTATAATTGAAATTCCGTAAGAGCAACATTCCGTACACGAAATCAAAATGACCTGTAGACGGGGCCCTTAAGCAAACTGAATGTGATTATTATAAACATAGTGTATTATAATGTCAATCTTTTTAAATAAGCACCAAATATCCTTGTTGACACCATTTTCTCAAAACAAGAGCTTCTTAGCCTATGTTAATAATTAAAAATACAGATAATTGTGAGGGTTAAGTTACGAGGATATTCAATTTATTGGGCAGATTGATAGTGGGAAATATCTAAAAACTGAGTTTCGTACTTATTTATTATTTGGCTACTGTTATTTGGTTTAAATAGCTTTGAGTGACACCTGCAGAAATCATAAAGTCCCAAAGAAATGATTCTAATATTTTTCTAGTTATTATTTGTAATATATTTTGTCCCATTCATTCAATATTGATATTATATTGCAAAGTGAGAGAGAATGTAGTATACAATTAGAAAAGGAATGTTTTTTTCGGAGAATGAAGATAATTAATGAGCACCACAAATAATGTGCATTTCATAATTAATCAGTTACTATACCAATGTATTGGACCTGACACAGATAGATGTTGTTGCGTGATGAGAAAATAACTTATGATAAAAGGAGCTCATGTAATGTTTTTTGTTATTTGTGGGATATTCTTTTTCATTTCAATGACGATGTTCTACTCCAATAAATTTGGAGAACAAAACAAACTTTTTGCAAGTACTTTTACTGTTTCTATTACATAAAATTTTTTACTAGCATATACAGGAGTTTCTAATTACTTGTGTCATAGTCTTTTTCAATAGCTTTAAAATATATCTCATTAAGTGTTTTCAGATTAGGCAACTTTAATTGATTTTGTACGCTATTGTATCACTCAGTTTGAATTTTGATATAAGGGATAATTTTGAGCTTTAATTTGTTTAAATTTTCGTGTCGAAACGCATGTAAAACTCTGAACTGTAGCAAGGTGGATTTCTTTAAAGTCGTATTTTCCAATGAAGTAAAATTTTGAGATGAAATACTTTCTTTGTCAGTTTGACGTCGAGAGAAATTTTCTCTCCCCCCCCTACTCCCATTATCTACTTATTTAATCTTTAAAAGAGCTTTATTTTGATAAGAACATTCAAAAATATTTATTGTTAATAATGGTCCTCAACTTAAGGCTTTTATAGAAATTTTGAGATAAGGTGGAGGATGCAAAATATATTTTGATAATGGTCATCAATGGCAACAGTAGGGGGGAAGGGTTCCAGTTTTTTGGAAGAAATTTATTCAATTTTAAGCCACCTACAATTTGATATTATAAACAAAACATTTGTAAAAACACTGTTGTGTCATTGCCTAATTATCGTTTAATTTATTTAATTATTTAAAAACTTACTTAGCGGAAACATGAACAAAATCGATGCCATACATCACGGCACGGTTATTAAGACCCGTATGTCATGGTTAACCATTTCGTACAGCACCACAGCACTCACTGGATGGATTTGGACAAATTGTCTTTTTTTGTGGTTTTGTTTCCTCGAAACACTTATATTTCATTGTAATACATGTGTGATATTATTCCTTTCTTGAAAGTTGTACAGTGTCAATCAATATTTAAAAAAAAAAGAAAATAGTTACACACTAGTATAAAATTAAACCACATATAATGTCGGAATAAAAGTGCCAGCTTTTACTGTGAGCACCGTAGCCGAGTGGTCATGGTTGTGGAAACTCGTGGCCGGCGTTGTTTTCGTCGAGTCGTGGGTTCGAGCCCTGATTCCACTAGACTCGTTGTATAACGGGGCTGATGCACGTTAATATGGTTGAGACAAAATCCTCCCATTGGCGCTTGATGTGGAAGTTTGAAAAGCCAGCTCATGTATTGTCCTCGTCACTCGACCGGTTCAAAATTACGATGGCCGATGCCAACAGCCTCGAGTTGATCCTCAGAGTAACTTTAATAAATAATCACATCACGTATGATTTTTGTTTACAATATGTTTCAGGGAAAAATATTTATTACAAATTTGTCCTTTTTTGAGTCTCGTTTACCATCAAAAGATTTAATAGTATTTGATAATTTTTTGTTTGATTTCAACAGTATTTTGATTATATTTTGGTCTAGCAATATCTGAAACTGAAATAGAGCTTCACTAACATTTTATTTGGACATGGGAAAACTTTACAAAAAGTTACGTTTCTTCAATGCACTTTTTCATTCTATTCTTTATTCTTCAGCAAGATAATTCTTAAGAACGCTTTTCATCAATTTTCAACTTCTTCCATCTTTTTTGTACTACAAAATATTTTTTTATTTGTTCGTCGAGATAAACCGAGTCAGAGAAAATTGGATTCAGTCATGTTTATAAAAGAAGCTTTTCTGAAATAAATTTTGTGTAACAATATATTTTTGAAAATTTAAATGAATATAAAGTAGTATGGTTTTATAATACCGTCTGGAGATTTTTATGTTCCCAACTACGGCACTGATAAAACAATCGCATATAATGGATATTTATATAAATTTTTGTTAATTTTTTGTTTATTGCTTTGTAAATAAAATATGAGAAGCTGTGAAATTCTATAGAGTTTTTTCATTATTTAAAATAAATATTTTAATTATAAAATGCACCAAAATAACACAAACATACATATATAATTTATGCTATTAACTGAGAGAAAAAAACTAAAGTTTTTTTTTTAATAAATTTTTCTACGAGCACATACAGATTTTTCGAGAAGTTTTTTTTAAATTCTTTTCTCTACGAATCTCGAGTTTACAAGAATACGAAAGAATACTGAATTTTTCCCTAAAAAAATAAATATGTTTCATATTTATTTCTTTAGTTTAAGCTTTTGTTTGCAGCGGACGCTTTTATTCTTTATGTCATATAGAGTTTACATTGGATTTTCTTTTAGTATATAAATTCCTGATAAATAACTTTTAAATAAACTAATTTGAAACTGGATTATGGCTTTTTATTTTAGCAATCTGCGATAAGAAACATCTCTCGAATTTCCTTTCTCAGAAAATGAAATTTGAAAAATTTAAGTAAAAAAAACCAACAGAGTCATCAGTATTTAAGTCCATTTCGAAGGAAAAATTTCGATAATGTTGTGAATGAGAAATCCTGTTGTAAGACAGTCTTCATAAGAACGGCAAGGCCACGTTAGCTAAATGGTTTTGGTAACGAGCTCAAGGCCTGCATCATTTCAATAGTGTCATGGGTTCGAGTCCTGATTCCACAAAATACCTATTGTGTAGTGGAGTTCTGCACGTTAAACCTATTGAGACTCAAAATTGCACATTAAATCTTTTGAGACATTGGCTTATGAGGAAGTTTAGAGAGTGAGATTGTGACGGGTCTATCCTTGACCTTGTCACTAGCAGTCCTGTTGGGGAATTTTCAGTCCATAGAAATTATTTTTTAGAATGCTTCCTCCGAAGAAGAGAACGTGATCATGCTAATTAAGACTGATATATATATATATATTGTATAAGCTTTCAGAGAGGCAGAGAGGGGAGAGAGAGAGAGGATAGATTTGTGTGTGTGTGTTCTGTAGCTGAGCTTCTGTTAATAAATTAAATTGTTTTAGAGATGTCGACCCTTCTTTCCAATCCTTCCGTACCTTCCCACCAATTATCATTTCAAGATGCCGGTTATCTGAGTGACCATAGTTCAAAATTACGAGGTCACTAATAGCCTTTGTGTTCATTCCAAATGTGACGTTTAATTTTGAATCGATTCAATCCCTTGGTTGTTTCTTTAAGCTGTAATCAACGATTTGCTTAATTGTTTGCTTAAAGTTATACATAATTCTTTATCTTTTTTCTTTAAATACATAATTCTATAACTAAAATAATAAATTTTATATTAAAATACATTTCATTTATTTTAAAAGTCAAAATATGAATCAACAAATATGAATAATTAATGATATAAACATTTCAAATTTAACCTAATGTTCGACGCTAGCCGAATGAAAAGCAGTTCATTCAATTTAAAGTTTTCTGTTTAAATGAGAGATTACAAAAACGAATTCTTAAGCGCAGTTAAGTTTTATACTTATATAGAATAAGTTGTCATTCTAATTGCTTTTTAAGTTCAATAATTTCAACAACGTTAAAAAAGTGAATTGTTGGTCAAAATGAAAAAAAAATTAATTTGATAAAGTTTCCGAGTTTTCGAATGAAATACGCAGTTCAATTTTTTTTTATTTATTTAAAAAGAAATGAAAAAACCTTCTTGGATATAATTAAAATTTTACTGGTAGCAAAATTAATATTACTGAACTATAATTATTAAACTAAAGTAAAATTTTTTAAAAAAATGTGTTTGTGAATTATCATAAGTTTTGTGTTTATTATTTTTTAAGAAACAACCATGTTTCTGAAAGGAAAGGAATTAACATAAATTAAATCATTTTTATACAAAAGCAAATGTTTTTCAGAAATTTTCGAGATTTTTTTAAGCCCCTATTTTTTATTTTAGTTATTGAATTAAAATTCCTACAGCTACTACTTCTATTTAAAATAAAACAATCAAATTTTAAAATTAAAATATAGCGTAACATGAAAAGCTCTAGGTTTTTCAGAAATTTGTTAAAGAAATAGAATAACATAAGTAAAGTATTATTTATTCGTGGGGGAATTAGGGAATTCTTTCCCTCTAACTACTCAAAACAGAAGATAATGAATTGTTTTCATTACAGTTTTTTAGATTTTAAATTATAGTACTTTCCTTTTTATACGCTATCTATGATAACTAATATTACATATTTTGAAAAGTGGTTAAGAATTGTTTATCGAAATAATTTTAGGCGAAGTTCTTAAAATTTTTTGACAAATGATAAAACTGAAAATACTTTAACTAAAAAAAGGAATTAGATAGTAAAATATAAAATAAATGAAACTAAAAATCGTATCTACAAATAATAGCTTTACTTATTCATACTATTTGCATCGCAAAAGGCCGTATTCTTCGTATTCTTTGCTTCATTTCTTTATAATGGGTCGGTGTAATTTGTTTTCTTCACTCTATTTAACAAGACTGCAGAAAAGTGTGCTGAGTTGACGTGGAGGAATTTTCGTCTTTTGTTTTATTCATTGAGTTCAATTGTTTATGTTATTATATTTCATCTTTCTTTTGTTGCTAGGGAAGAAAATGGCCGCTGTAGCGAAATGATCATGGTCGCCAACTCGCGGTTGGCGTTGTTTTATTGAGTCGGGATTCAAGCCGCATGCCACTGAAGACCCATCGAACAACGGGGTTGATCCACTTTAAATCAGTCGAGGTTCCAAATCCTCCCCCCTCGTTGGTGAGGTTTGGAAGTTTGGAGAGGAAGGTGTCTGCTCAGGTATCATCCTCGCCAAGGCTCAAAATTACAGCATATCCATCGCCAACAGCCCTCGTGTTGCTTCTCGGTGTGAAGTTTTTTCTTTTTCAGTATTTAGAGAGTTTTAGCATAAGTTAATGGCTCTTAAAAATATCGAAATTAATATATAAGCACATTTCATGAAATATGTATTCCTTGAATTTTTTTTTTTCGATATGCATTTCGGACGGTCTGTACAAATCTGATTGTTTCCAATTTAGAATAATTTTTCCATGTCATGCTTGCAGTTGAGTTACGTTTGGTAAACGTGATCTAAAAAGTGAACAGAGGTTAGAAACTGCATTTACATGTAAATACCTCTTGCTTGCAGCTTGTTAACCAGGATAAAGGAATTTGAAGGAAATTAAATTAAAAACCAATGCATAATCTGAGAGAAATTACAAATGAGAAAATAATTCATTCAGAACATCTATTTATTCAACGGAATGTATTAATTCAATCATTTGAATTAATCATCATAAATGAATAATCAATCTAAATACTTTCGGGAGATTTATCAATTCTATTCCTTTAAATTGTAATTGGCAATCAAAAGGTATTACTTATGGAAAATCTACTGAAATTCTAATTAAGTATGAATAAACAGTTGCATGTTTCGTAAAAAAAAATGTCTCATGATTTCACTTCTTTCTATTAGTATATCGGCGTGTTTTTTAAGTGAGTATCATTTTGATATTAAAAGAAACAAGTGCAGTTCTTTCTAATATTTTATTTTTATACGAAAGCCTGTATATTAATATACTATTAAACATAATTATTTTTAATATTAACGCACTTGTCATATCTTGCAACCAGCTTCTGTACTCCATTCTTACTGAAATATGCCGCCTAATTGCTTAATCACTGCAGTACAGTCGTTTTGACATCATCATTGTCCTGGCTATGGCCGCCTAAATTCTGTTTCAACTAAAGGAACAAGTGACAATTACTGGGTGTTAGATCAGGACTATACTGGAGGACAACATGTAATTTTCAGCCGTATGAGGAGATGAGATCCCGGGTTCGACGAACCATGTGTGGGTGCTCATTGTCGTGCAACAAAGCAATCCTTTTACTGATCCCCCCTTTTGTTTTGGATTGATTAAAGTATCACCATTTGTTTTGGAATTTATTGTGTCAATACGAGGTGAAAAACCCACCATCACAAAATGCATGTGATCTTGAGTGTTGAAAGTGTCTGCTTGAGCTTCACTTTTTTATGGGTGATATTTAATGTTCCCATTCCCTTCTTTAAATTATTTCACTTGTTTTCTTACTATTCCATCGCGTCTAGTGTTTACTCCATGCACTTCATTAATCTATTAATGATTTTTGGCTTATTTCACGCCTTTTTGCATGCAGAAATGGAGTCATATCGTGTATTTTACATCCCGCAGCATTTTGTGAGGCATTTTAAATACGAACGGACGAATGCTGACGTCTGTGACTGTTCAACAAATTTTGACGGTGCACCTGCTTGGAATGGCGATATTAGCGCTGCAGCTGCTATATTTAAAAACGGTATTTACTTAACCTCGGAATGCCAACCTTTGAAAAACTTTCGGGAATGGTTCCCCCTCAGTCACCTTGACTAAGTGAACTTCGGCCTGTTTAAAACATAACTTAGAAGTTAAGGGGACTTCCCCCCCACACCTGCAGATGAGTTTATAATTCTGGATCATAAAATAAATAAAAATCGATAATTTACTTGTTTTCAAAGCAATCGTTACACATGTCTGTGCGATGTACACCACACATATCTCTGAAACACGTTAGACAAAATTTTAACATAATTCTGAGCTACTTATATGGGCAAAATGCACACATTTTCCTTTCCTTTTTCTTTTTTAAATGAGATTATTCAACAGGTTGAATTTCTTTCTCCAGATTTAAAGCTTTTCATATAATTGTTTTTGCTGATTAAGGCAGAGTCTGTATGTTTAGACGTTTCTTTGTTCAGGGTGCAAGAAGATCTTCACTTAATTTTGTAGCGGAAGATTTTCTTGATCAAACTTTTTCGGATTTTCAAGCCATATTATGTACATGTGGAACGTGTGCATTCACTAAACTAATATTAACCATCCCATCCTATAAAATACACAAAGAGGCCACCATCCTGTTTTTATACTACATGACATGTCGCTACACATCTGATCTAATGTGTGTATGGCCCTTTTAGTTGCTATAACATTTTATCATTTCAGGTTGTTTGCTTTCTTGATTAACATTTAGCTTTTTATGGAAAATATAGACAGAAGAATAATATACTTATTTGGCAGTTTTATATGACAAAAGAGTTTTGGCTTGGTCAAAACAATACATTGAAATTTTAACACTTCGAGAAAGTAATTGTTGAAGTTCAGGAGGAATTTCTCTTATGTTTTTCTTAAGAGATCCTACGATTGTTATGTTCATCAGCTTCATCAAAAGTTCTTCAGCTAAGGGAATTGAAGTAAACCAATTATCCTTCGTAATATTTCTCTTAGTCCCTTCGATGCTCCCTGTTAATTCATCGATGAAGTAAGGTGCAAGAGAAATACCTTTGGTCTGAGTATTGGAACCCAAATAAAGTATTGGGTTAACCATGTAGTTTGTTCCTACATCGCACGTCATTACTGTTTTAATGCACTATTTAGCAGGCTTATTTGGTATGTACATTCTAAAAGGACACCTTTCTCGAAAAGCTCATTCCAGCTTTGTACCGCCGATTTTGCCTAAAGTTGTATCAAATAATTTACTTGACACTAAATGATTATTTTTCATAGTCGCTGTCAAAATAAGTATTCCGAATCATGCTTTAATTTCATCACTACAGGTTTCTGATACTATAAATTTTTATTCAGCATACCAATCTTTTTGTCTTCTTATTTAAGAATTCGTATGCGAAACAAGTTTTTCCAGCATCTGAGGAGTAAAAAATTGGTTAAAAGTTTCTAGGGACTACAAAGTTCTTTTGCTAAGTCCTTTGGACCTTGGATAAAATGTATAACATTTTGTGGTGCTGTTCTTGTGTTGCTTGACTTAGGAATAGATGACCACTTGTATTTACCTTTACCAGTGAACTAAATTTTTCCAGCAAATATAGATTTTGTCACAGGAATAAAAAAAAATTAGGGGTATTTTAAACCCAGTCACTTTTATTTGATACTTTTGTATTAGCCTCAGATTTTATATTCTTCTGTACTCTCAAACGATAACTCATTATTTTCATCCTTATCGCTATCTGTAATTTCGTGATTTTGAATTTCAACACAATATTCGTTAACCGATTCATATTCAGAAATATAATTTTCTTCATTACTTGGTTCTTTTAATAGTTCACGGATAGCCTCAGGTCTACCCAAAAAATTTTCTCCTCGAAAATGCTTTGACATCTTCGCGTGCACGGAGGGGGAAAAACGAAGCCTGAATCCGAAATGCAAATATTACTGCTATCTATTCGTCTCTCAGGCTAACATTCTTTTGAAAATACTACATGGGCAAATATTTTGAGTGCAACTAATATCCTTATCTTTAGTAGCCAAGGTCATGAGGCACAAAGTCGCATGTTCCATTTCCTGTTTTAGAGGAGGTAGAACAAGATTATTTGTTATTGGCTTCGTCAACCAGACGAATGTGTAGCATACATAGGTTAACAAACACGTTTAGAATTTTGAAAATGGAATGGAAAATTTTGATGATCAGAGTTATTCTGTGACGACTAATATTTATTACATTCTTTTGCATGCCTAACCATGTAGGTATTTAGGCAATGAACAAGCGGACTCGACAGCACGATCGCTTACGAATCATCTGCAGGTAGCTGTCCCACTGTTCAAGACGTTGTGGCATAGATTATACTTGATGTTTTGAGACGGTTGTTTGTGTATGTTAATTCCAGGCTTCAATGAGAGCTTCTTCCAAACAGTTTTATCTTGGGACACGTTTATATCGAATTTGTGCATCAAGTAGCATCCATAAATATTCTATTGGATTCAGGTCTGGAGACTGTGGAGGATTTACTTATAGCCTTCGAGCATTATAAAATAACCATGTCCTGGTGACCATAGTAGTATGCTTTGAGTTTATATCCTGATGAAAGTGAAAAGTTAGCTCTAAGCCGAATTTCCTAGCATTGCTTAATATGTTATGACATCAATATTCGCTAAAGCTGTCCCTGAAATGTCAATAAAACCCGAATTTCCCAATCCATTAGAGAACAAACACCTCTAAACCATAACATTTCCCCATCATGCTTCAGAGTTGTGAGTATATATTTTGGATCTAAATCAGTTTTATTTTTTAAACCAAATTTTTCAAAAATTTTTCGAATGCTTGGTGGAGAGAAAATTTGAAACTTTCTTTTAATCCTGAATTGTGGAGAACATTTCTTATTGTTTGAAGTATACTCTGATGAAATAAGAAATCTTGATTTGAAATATTACTCTGATGATAAGAAAAATGTAGAAAGGTCTACAATAAATTTTTGAACTAACTCTTAAGAATCTTTAAAGCTGCTTGAACAACAGCTCTCACTGTTAATTTACTCATTGTTTATTTTCGATGCATCCTATTTCTCTCTATGTACCCAACAATTGTAAATTGTAATTTAATCACTTTTTCGATTTCTCGGTCTAATTTTCCATTTTTATGAAGTTAAATTATATGATTTCTCATGTCTAGACACAGTTCTCTAGTTTTAGGAGCCAATATGAATAACTTCAAGAACAATGTAGATAAAATATCAGACTTCAAAAATTATACGAAGTTAATAAATATATTTATACATCTACTATGTGAATAATTCTTTCAACTATCAAGATTTTAAACGCAGTTCGCATCTAACTGAGGAAGTGTACAAATTCTTTTTTTTGGAAAAAACTCTTAAACTTTTCGGCTAGAAACTTATTTAATTTCATCAAAGTTTATTGGCGTTTAATCTAAAACGTACGGAGTATTATGTTGTGTTAAAAATATTTTTGTCAAAATATCTGTTTTTATTTAGTTAAAAATTAAAAAAAAAAAAAAAACCACTAGTGAATACAAATAATTATTCGACCAATTGTATACATACCTGTGAACATAATAAACTAAATAAAAGCTTGTTAAAATGTGCATCTTGATTAAAAAAGAAAAAAATGATTGTATGAATCTAAATTTAAAATCGCTTGAGAATAAGCAAATACTGGTTTATGCTAAAATAAGACAAAAGTTAAAAACTTGAAAAGAAAAAAAAAAGTCAGTTTTCTACCTAATATTTCATAATGAAATGGCTTCATTATCAATGTCACGAGGCTTTGCTACAGTAAATGATCAGTCAAGAAAATCTTCGAGCTTTTTAATCTATCATAGAATGATCAAAAGCAAAATAATTTCTAATGTGAAACATTTCCTTAAAATGCGTCCTTACGCAGCCGTCTGGCAGTCGGCCGCACATTTTGAGTCCATTCTTTCGTTGCAGGCTGTGAGACGGACTGAGGGATTGTAGCTTTTTATTATTTTACAACGTTTTTCTGTATTTTACTTGGTGTGTGTGTCATCACACCAAGTAAAATACAGAAAAACATTTTCAATCGTTAATTTAACCAACTGCCTATCAAGCTAGAGCTCTGAAACCTTGGGAATCGTTCTTACTCGCCTAACAACGCAATATGTAGACATTTGAGACAAGTTTTAACTAATATTTCAATATTTTTTTAGTAACGTAGTTTGTGTAGTAACCTGGCGCTATCTATGAAAGATATATTGAATTACGCAGAGAGAATGATCTGAAAGACGAGAGAGATATGAGTTTTTTTTTACAAAGTTTTAACTAATGTTTCAATAATTTTTTTAATAAACTTTGCCACCAATTAAAAACGTTGTTTTAAAAAACGTTGGTTTTTATCTCGAATTATTATTATTTACTTCTTTCCATCAATAGATGGTGTCCTGTTCTAAAATACTGAAGTGCTGAAAAATAGATCTATTGAATGATATTTAACACGTTCGATTTATTTCAATACGTATCGAGTTGCAAGCAATTGTTTTTGGTGATTTCTCGAACTGCGCAGTGGTGAAAATGAGGTTCTGTCAGAAATAATGACGAATTTAGATTCCCCCCCACCCTTATTCTTTTAATTTTCTCAAGATTTATTTTCTTAAAATTAAAAAGTAAACTTAGGGTCGACTGTAGGGGAAAATATTAGTAGGCCAATGGGTTAATCGAATAATATATTGGAAAATTCCACTTATCTTAAGCAATCCAAACAGGTTGGATTCAAATGAACCCGAGTCCAGTTGCTTACACTTATATAGTGGGCTCATCTGTATTGTCTGGATTCCCGCGATTTTCTCTTAACTAACCTTGGAGACTTGTTATAAAATGAAACCTCTGCCCAACCAAATAAAGCTTGATCTATGCAAATTAGATGAACTAAATAATTGTAATGAATTAAACTAAAAAAACGTATTTGTAAGCGAAGTTAAATGGAATATAAGAGATGTTGTGGGAAGTTAAAAATATGAAAATAGAATTTTATGGTTAGAAGATAGTGATTAATAGTGCGTAGACGTAGTTGAGGTGTGTTTACATAAGTTACGGTTCTTATATAAATCCAGGCTCTCAATTCAAGTAACGTAATAAAATAGCTCCTGAAGTTTAGTTAAAGCAAATGCGAGTGAGAACCCGTTAAAATCTAAATTGCAATAAAAGCTAAGGTACAATAAGGTCAAATTTATAAAAACAAATAAAGTCGGAGCAAAAGACATCAAACACCTCGCATAATGCGTTGCAAAAGTTGTTAGCGTTATAGGTGTCACATGATTATGACTTGAAGCCTTTTCTTCTCGAATCAATCCATTTCACAGCATCAGTCGCTTCTCTTGATTGCGTCCATGAACGCCGTTACATACGGATAAATAAAATGCAGTTCACTTCATCCCTTGCTTACAAAGCTTCGGAAGTAAAAGTAAAATTTATTAGAACAGAATTAAGTGGTGGTGGGGGTGATTAAAAATGCTTCAAAAAAAGAGTAACTTTCCCAATGTTTAGACTATTTTTGGAATTTTTTTTTATCTCTAACGTTCAGAGATTTTGTAGATGATCTTCCTGATGTAAAAAAATTGATACTTTCGAAACAAGAGTTTTGTTGTTTTTAAATTTATGTATCTGCTCACATGTAATGCTACTTTTACATAATGTATTAAAGAATTTTAGGTTTTTTTTTTTTTTTTTTTTTTTTTTTTGCCATTTCTTACGGAGCGTAATAGGTCTTTTTTTTGCAAATTTCTGACTTATTTTTATTTGAATCCTGCAAGTTATGTAGGGAAATATAATATGTTTGTTATTTGTAAATCTTGTAATGTTTGTATGATCATGTTTTGAGACTAAAAGAAGTAATATTTGTTTAGGAACTCGTCACAGATCTGTTAGACGATAGTTATTATACTAAATGGAGTGATTGGACCAAATGCAACAAACATTGTTACAAGTCGAGAAATCGAGAATGTGCTGTTAAGCCAAAATGCAACACGACAGTACAAGAGCATTTCGCGTAAGTAATGTTAGATTCATTTTAATTTATTTAATTTTGTTTATTTCATAGCGAATTCTCTTTCGTTATGATTAAGAAACACTGTGACGCCATAATAATCGGCCAAAACTCTTTGACCAATTTATTTAACCTTATATAAGCAATATCAAAATAAATTAATGCCGAGCGTTTATCCAGTCGCGTCCTTTACTCATCAAGTATTATATAGAGAAATTCTAACTATATACGTATCTCTAAGCAATCGACATGAAATCCCTGGATCCGATTCAAGTAGACGTCTAGTGACGGGATGTTTTTGAATTCAGCCGAAACTAATTATAAAATGCAACATTTTGAACTTCGAAAAAAATTTAAAACTCAATAACACTCTTTATAAAAATTAAATGTAACGCTGGATAAGATATGAAATTTTGGCAAATCTTATAATAAATCGAAAAAAAAAAAAAAAAAAAAAAAAAAAAAAAAAAAAAAAAAAATAAAAACAAAAAAAAAAAAAAAAAAAAAACTTAATACACAGGATTATTCAAAACATTGGCGTAGTTTGACTTTCCCGGTGCGAATATTATTAATAATGCGAATGCATTGATCACGCATAGAATTAAATAACTAGACTGATTATAGACTGAAATATTAAAACGAATAAATAAAATTCTACTCGGGTAAAACTCAAAGTATCTGAAAAGTTTAAAAACAAACAATTACCTTCACACTCCTATTTTTTCGATGAAGTGTTTTGAACAAATAATCTTGACTTTTCAATAATCAACAAATTTAGAGACGCTCGTTAAACTTTGTCAAAGCATAAAATAAACAATATCAACGCTGCAGCGCTCTTCTAATTAATAAAAAAAGTTGAAAAAAAAATTAAATGTCACCGTCACGTTGTTCTTAGAAAATAATTCAAAAATCAAAACAGACACACTAATTGCATTTGTTGCGTGGCAAAAGAGGATTGTGACAGTTTTGAAATTCAAAAAGTGAAATTTATTTTCTTGTTTTGAATAAAATATTTGACAAGCTTTCACTTAACTTCACATAAATGTAAGTATATTTTTAGCTCAAATATAACAACTCTATTCTTCTCTCCTTCCCCTTGTTTAATTGCCTTGAAATTCTGCATAAGTACCACGCATAGTCCCGATAACAATACAGTTATCTGATCTAATGGTCATGGCCTGATGCTGTAAACAGGATTAACCCGATTTCAAAATGGCATATTTCCATAAATAAACGACACAGAATGTTGAGTCATACATGAAAGCAAAGGGAAAATATATAAGTTCTTTTTTTTTTACAAGTGTTCAATATAACTTTCTTTAGTTACACGTATAACGTCTATTCGACACGCAAATTCTTACCAAACACGGTGTAAAGTGTCAGTGGTGATTGATTGTACAGCAACATAAATCCGTTGTTTAAGTTCACTCATATATGTAAACAAAAGAGGGGCATGCACTTTATCTTTTCAAACTTCCAAAGGAACAAGTCGCATAGGGCCATATCAGGTGAGTTAGGTGGTCAGCTGTGTGACAATGAGTCATCTGGTCCACTGCGATCGATCCAATCACGAGATAGCTCCGTGAAGGCTTCTTAAACAGCTTTCGTGAAATAGATTCACGAAGAACATGAGGAACATCTGTTTTTCAGAATATAAGACTTCCCCAGTTTTCCTTTGTATTCATGTATTACTTATTATTCTGTGTCGTTTATTTTTGAAAATATGGAGCTACAAAATTTGATGATTCATTCTGAATAACTGTATATTAATACAAAATAAAATTTCAAAGGCGACAATTATGCACTGCAAGCTACGTTGAAAAAGGATTACGATTGTGACAATTACGATACAAAAGGTGTATGCTTATTTATTGCAATAATTAAATAATAATATACATGAATAACAGTCAATATCCTACATTATAAAAATACATAAACATTTCCCATGTCCAGGAATCATTTTGAATAACCTTGTACTTTATTTATCAGTTTGAATGTGAGATACATTTGTTCTTATTTTACTTTCCGTGAATTATCACAGCTACAAGCATTTCCACTTATTTAATCTTTAAAACAGCTTTGTTTTGATAGGAATATTCAAAACCATTTGTTGTTAACAATGGTTTTTAACTTAAAACTTTTATGGAAATCTTAACATTGATATCAGTTGGAGGATGTAAATCAAATTAGCGATAATGGTTATCAGTGGTGCTGATTGGGGGAAGGGTTTCAATTTGTGGGATGAAAATTATTCCATTTTAGCCGTTTACAACTTGAAATCATATACAGAACGTATGTGTATAAAAGCTGCTGTCGCCTAATTATATTTCTTTTTATTTATTTAATTACTTAAGAATTTACTTGGCGGAAACGTGAACAAAATGCATTCATCACGACTAGCTGTTTGTAAAGCACCACAACACTCACTGGTTGGATTTTGACAAATTGTTTTTTTCTGGTTTTTATTTTAATCAAGTCCTACTTTTTTAAAAATAAAATAACCATTCATCATTGATTGTTTTTCAATGTATGGACTTTTGAAAATCGGATGATTCATTTGGAATATCCCTTTATTATATATTTTACAGCTGAAAAACATTATTAAATGCTAATTATCAAACGAATGAAATAAAATGCAAGGACAATAAATATCGACAAACAAATAAATATATTAATCAGTTTTAAGAATTGAATGTAAATAGGGACAGGAAGAATATTTAAATATCCGAGAAATATGCATTTAAAACTAAAATAGAAAATTAACGAAATGCCTACATAAAATAAAAATGAGTTGACGAAAATAATAATAATATGTATATCAATTACAGCAGAAAAACACCACATACACACACACATACGCACTCATACAATGACATAAATAGAATAGTCAAGAGCAAATGCACCTCTAAGGAACAAATTATTCATCTAATAATATAGTAAAGCCACATACATAAATTTAATCCAGATGGAAATTAAGCCAAAGATAGTATACAAATAAATAAAAAAAACTTATGAGAAATAAGTGTATATAAAGAGTTCTCAGACGATGGTTTATCGAGTCTTGAATTAAAATTAAGATCATTGATCAAGTTTGATCGCGGCAGGAAAAACAGAATCCGACATAGATATGGCTCCCAAAAATTTCGAATAGGGAGTGGAAGTAATTGTGATTGTTTATTAACGTTGCACTGAGAAGCAACACGAGGGCTACTGGCAACGGACGTCGTAATCTTGAACCTCTGTCAAGTGACGAGGACCATGTCTGAGCTGGCACCTCTCTCTCCAAATTTCCACACCAAACAATCGGGAGGAATCAGCCACGCTTTTTTAGTGGCATCAGAATTCGACGAAACTCCGTGACCATGATTGCAGGGCAACCGCGGCTATTAACCTAGACTCTAAAGGCAGGTTTATTTTTGGAACCTGCTTGAAAAATTTAAGAAATCTGTAGAAATAACCTGTAGTTTAACAATAGTCTGTGATTGTGGTTGGTTTATTAATAACGCATTGTGAAACAACGTGAGGGCTATTGACAGTCGTAATCTTGAAACTCGGTCAAGTGACGAGGACAACACCAAAGCTGTTTCGTCATTCTCCAACCATCCTCACCAGACTAATATCAGGACTGAGAACCTTGGTTAAATTTAACGCTAATTCGCTACACGTCGGGTTTATTGGGGCATCAGGACTCGAACCGACGATTTGACGAAAACAATGCAGGCTGTGGGTTCAAGACCACGACCCCCGCAGCCCCATTGGGACTGGGGCTATAAACATCTCAGAAATCAACCTTTTAGAATCAAACAGGAAAAGAGCATGATGCGGAACTGAATGGATTAAAAAATATGAATATATTATAATACAAATAAAATATACATAACAGTGAGCATTAAGGCGCTTAAAATGATTTTTCCTATTGTGACATAAATATGTTTTGAAAATTACAAACAAAACAAAATATTAACTGATGGAACGAAAAGACAAACTCTGCAAATAATGAATAATTATAACAAAAAACTTTGATGAAATATTAATAAGTAAAAAGTCAAAATAGGTGAACATGATACGAAACAGATAAATAGAACTAAAGGAATTAAAAATAATATGAATATAAATTTAATAGGAAAAATAATAAAACAACTAAAATAGTAAATAATAATTGAGAACATTGAAGAACTTAGAGGTTTTTGCTTAATTAGGGATGAAAATGTCAAAAAATAAAAATTAAACAATGCAAAATAACGACCAATAGAGCCTTTAAAAAATTTCCCGTTGATTATTACTAAATGTTTAGATAAGAGTTTTTATACTTCGTCTCCATAGAATTATTGCTCTTTGTAAAATCATTTGTAGATGTATTGAAGCTCGTTTCGTGGTTTTCTTTAAAAATACAAGAAATATTATTCTCAAAAATAATTTTATATCACTTATATAAATACTTAAGCCTTCAGGGAGAGAGCGACTTACCTTCCTCAGGTAAGTACGGGAATTACTCACCCAAGGCACTTAAAAGACCTTTTTCCTTTCCATGGGGGTTTAATGTCTTTGGTAAAAATGGTGAGGCGTCCCCGGGATACCTTTGCAAACCTTCTCTATATTCGATTCTCCTTATTGTAAATCAAATTTTATCTTTTTCCATTTTTTCGAATGTCCAGATTGCAGTTCAACCTTGTTTGACGCAGCATAGTCATATCTGGTTCTTGCACCCTTAAACTTCAGCATCACGCTAACAGACAGTCAGTGCACGAGCGAGCGAGAGAGAGAGGCAAAAGATTCGAGTCTTCCACTATTGAAACCTTTTTGTGGTGTAATAGAAATTTATACATGTTAAATGAAATTTGGCCTCAAAATCTTTATGTGGAATGGGGTGTGAATAAATAGACGGAACTACACGCTTAGTTTTCATTCTTGTAATATCATCAGCATTATATCTTGTAATATCATCAGCATTATATCTTGTAAGATCACATCGAATCCCAAATCCAACTGTTCATATTCAGGTATAGAATGATGTTAATTCAAACCTGATAAGCTACATTAGTAAGTTTCAGTTATATTGAATTCGAGATTATGTGTTGCCTTTTTTTAAAAAAAAATAAATCCGAAAAAAAATCAATGAACATATTTTGAGTTCTAAAATAAAATAACTCACAATTAAAAAAAGATTTTAAGAAATTTAATATCTTTCTTTCTTTAAAAAAAGCTTTTGGGTTACATATTTGGCTCACATATTCTCAAGTTGTTGGACTGTGTCCAAGAAATCCTTGCTTAATTCCTGGATATCTTTTTGTTGGTTGCTCAAAATTGCTTAAAATTCATACACCTTTGCTAGAAATAAAAATGTATTTAATATTGTTTTTCAAGAAGCTCTCTACAGATTACTCCTTAATGTTAAGTTAATCAAGTAATTAAAATTAAATATCGAAAGTAACAATATCTGAAAAGATAAAAAACTCCACAACATGAGTGAAACAAATAAACGTTCGCGTAAACAGTTAGAAGAAAAGAAAATTTTTACTTCTACATTGAGAAAAATTATTGAATCGTCTGCTATTAATAATAAACCAATAAGAAATTTTAATAATACTTCTGTTATTTTAAGCCAATGAAAAGGACAGATAGATAAATAAATAAAATTATTATAAATTGTAAACATAAATTGACGGATTTGCTGAAGCTCGTAAGTTTTTCAGCTTTTAGTCTCCATATAAATTTCAGCTGTAGAGAATCGTTTAGACCTTCATCTTGTCCAGAATTACTTAAAAGCTTTTAAAATTTTAAGCAATAATTTTTTACTTGTGAAGAAAAAAAGAATTAAAATTATGGGAAATAATTAAAAGCTTAAGAATGGGTCTACGATCTGAGAAAATTCAGAACATTAGAATTGAGCATGGCGAATGTGCTAAATCTATGCGCACTAAACCATTAGCTAGAGCATGACGTCAAATAGCATAATATGCGTATGAAAGAATTAATGAAGAGAAAATGTGCTTTAGAATTAATTTCTTAAAAATCTAAAGCTAATTAAAAAAAAAAAATCTTTGTGGTGCATAGTATCAATCCCATACCTTCCCGAAATTGTTTTTAACTGGACCATTAATAATAATAAACTATTTTTAATTGAATCTGCTATCTAAATAAAATAAAACAAGGATTATCTACTTAAAACAAATAAATTGTGTTTAAGTTCAGAAAGTTCCACAATTTCACTGAACTACTTGCAATAAGTTTGAATCCACGATTCCATAGCAATTAAATTTTTTCTCTTATATTTAAATTAAAAACCTCTCCTTAAAATTCTTACTTTCAAATGTTTAATTCTTAGTTAAGTTATAGTAATAATTCTTACATAATTTAAATAATATTTTTACTAATTTTGATTAACTCTTGGGCAAATCCAAAGTTCAGTGTCTTATTAAATTTTCAGCCAGTCCAGGGATAAAATCCCAGAAAGTTTCAGTCACATCTTGTAATCTGAAAGCGCAAAATCAACAAATCGCATCTTCGTACCAAAAACAATTCTTTATTTTTATGCCCCTGAAGGCTTTTCCAACAGCAGTAGAAGGGCATTCAGGGATTCAAGGACTTGATGAATCTCAGATTTCTATCACAATGACTCAAGCAGTTGGAGACGACATCATAGAAAAAGACATCTCGACATGCCCAGAAGCTAGAAGTGCGATAGAATTTTTACTAACTTTTTCAGGTTTTCTCTTGTTCCTTTTTTTTCTTGTTCGAATTGTAATGTGTATAAAACCTCAGAAAACGATTTTCCTCTAGGGTACTCGGTTCACTACCAATAAAAATAAGAATGATTTGTATTGTATTCAGTAAGAAAATGACAAGGAGGGAGAGGGCATAGTTTTTTGTTGTTGAACATTTTATAGTTTTTTGAGGATGGACGACGGAGATCAGAAAATATTATAAAGTGTTTTAGAAATCAAAGAGTTTGACGTCGTGAACGTTTCAGTTTGCGATAACTTTTTTCATAATCACACACACTATGAAACATTTTCAAAAGAACAATTATGAACAGAAAATGTTATAGCTGTTAGGTTTGTTATTTTCCTAAACGAGAATTTATCATCATTCTTTTTACTTTCTTACCAGATATTCAATTACTGAGAATTTTTGAAGCAAAGTTAATTAAATATTCGTTAAAAGATATCATTGTTTCTGCATTTAAGAAATGTTATTTTTTAGAATGTATGTAGGAAATAAAGCTCTCTAAATGGAAAGTATTAACATTTTTTATTCTTATTTTGTCAAGATATTATTTTTGAAAAAAAAAATTATGGAAGTATTTCAGACTTAAAATGATCGATATATATATGTTAAAGAGTAGCATACCATAATTTTCAAAAAGTTTTTTAATAAAAAGCAGTTCGAATAATTACAATTTTATACTCGATATCATACTTACGATTACGATAACGATTTTTACGATCACCATATTTTTCAAACGAAGTGTAACGATTCAATATTACTTTCATCTGCTGTCATTGTTAATTATTTAAACAGTCTATAATCAATAGTCCAATGTATAGAAAGCCCCAATGGTGATATGAATAGTCAAAATTCAATTCCCTGACCCCTACTCTATCTGTGGTAAAGGTTATTGTACTCGCCATATCTAACGTTTAATATGAAAACTTTGTATCCATCTTATCGAACCAAATGGATTCGAGTCCTTAGGAGAATTATAGATCAGAGTTCGAATCCTTGATCCTTTGTAGATTTTACATAGCATAGGTATGATACTGATGTCTCACATTGATACCTTCTCCACCTCCCATCAATTCTCGTATAAAACTCTTCACTGCTTATATATGCATTTGCCCAGTGCCATTCATTGTACTTCAATAATTTTAATCTAATCTACATAAGTCACGTTTCATTTATTGGTGCATATTTTCAGTTCAAACAACTTCACATTAAAAGTCCCCAAAATGTTAGTTGAAGGGAGAAATGCGATAGAGCCCATATCATATAAGTAACAAGATAAAATTTACCATCATGTGTTGGATTATAGATTATTAAGTTATGTACATATGTTAAACGACAGACATATATGGATAATTATAATTTAAAATTAAATTTGATGCTAAGTTGAAACAAACACTAAACAAAGATTATTCAAATACCTTTGATATTTAAAAAGTTATAAGATTGTTTCGCAATAAGTTTCTCCGTCAAGCTTCACAATTTGCTTATTAAAAGACTAAGAACATAATTTACAAACAATTAAACTCAAAATGGCAAAGTGACAACGAGGTTAAGAAAAAAACAAGTTCACAACATCTCCAAAGAGCTGGAGAATGATTAGTTAAATGCCTCCTAAGCCACCAGATGGCGCTCTACTGTGTTTTCCTTTTTAACATTCAAAAAGTTACTCAACGTTTATTCTCGAGACGAAATTAAAGTTTGAATGAGTTTAAATAATATCGGAATGGAGAATGTAATTAATCTATCACAGCAATTGTTCAAAAAACAATGAATCACGGGCTTTAACGAACAGGTTGAATTGCGTTCCCTGAAATACTATTTCATATTTCTGCAAGATGTTATTTTGTGTGCAACATGCATTGAATTAAATATTATTTCCCCATTAGGTACTAATAATCCATATTTATACATTATATCACAAACTTAAAAAAAATGACGTCACATTGAGAATTCCCTGAGTTCGAAGCAATAAAATCTTAAATTTTGTCAGCTATTTCACAGACATGTGCAATGCGTTTTTTCCATTGCATTTTGCACACGTGCACTTCTATATATATTCATTAAACTTTCTAAGAAATTCATCTATATGCGTTGTGTTTGCTGGTTCATTGCTAAAAGAAGTTTATTATCAGTACGTACTTATTTATCTTGAAAAAATAAATGATAAGCGGTTTTCGGTTCCCATAACTGAAAAAAAAAAGTAATAGATTTTTTTGTAACTTTTTGTAGCTGTACAATGATATTTGTAGCTGAATAGTTGTTTGTTAAAATTTATGAAACTCGAATTTTTATTTCACTACGACTCTACAACTAAAAAAAAAAAAGAAAATTAGAATTTAAGCCTTTGTTAGTAGAAATTGTAGCCATTGCACCATTTGTATCTCCAAATACTTCATAAGCTGACAACTCATTCACTCGCAATTTCTAACATTTTCCTTGAAAATTCGAGTTATCAAGTTTCCACTGTTCAATATCATTTATATGATGTAACTTTTTAAAAATTAAAATTTAACTTTTCAGTTATTAAGAATATTCGTATTCTGATTTTGGGTGTGCTTTCATATTTAGTATTAAATTTACTTTTAAATCAAATACATACATTTAAAAGTTTGTTTGTTTTTGGCTGTTCTGCATAGAAGTTCACACATTGTTGATCGTATCATTCCTAATTTTTTAAAAAATTCTTCGCAATCCTTTTTTTCATAATTTTCCGGGTTTTTCAGCAGATACAACACTTTTTTTCCTAAAAAACTCCGCTAAAAATATTTTTTTAGCAAGTTTTCAATATGAAAACAGATTGAATTTCGAAATCTATTGAAAAATAACGGTTCCACTTAAGGTTTTGTTCCAGACCAATCTAATATAAAACTAAAATGATTAGTTAGTTGCTTCTGTATACAAATTTATATCCTTGATCAAATCACCCCGAAAAATGTTGGCCATGTTTATGAATTTAAAAACAAGAACTGGAAAAAAAATTATCAATTAGTGTATTTCGTGTATTTTTTAATTGCATACTCAGACAGCAAGGTTTTGACTTTTTCGCCATTTTTCTTCTCCATTGAAGAATATTACCGCTTAACTAGACATAGCTCTGGCTCATATAACATCACATATACACAAGGTGGCCAGGTCTATCTTTGCTTCCTGTAATTTATTCATCACAGTTTTAATAATACGTGCTAATATGTTGTTGATTAGAGAAAATGTTGATAACAAAAATGCGTGAGTATAAAATAAAGGATGTGGAATGTTAGGTTAAAAAATTGTCATTACAATAAATTATGATTATAATAATTTCATTTAGTTTGCTTAAGGTATATTTACATTACTAAGATGTATTTGAATTAAAATTTTGTCATCCGAACAGAATATTATTGTCCACTTTAATAATTTATCATTTACTCTCTTATCTTAATATTTAATTCATTAACTGATTTTTATCGTCTGTTTTTACTCCTTTTTTTGTTACCATTGGCATTATTTTTATACTTAAGAATGCCAAGTTTTTGAAAATGAGAATGCATTAGGAATTTGAAGAAAGTATTTCCCTTTCTTGACAGTAATTGCTTTTGTGGAGCCTGGGGCTCTAATGTATGCTTACTTTACATTAATTATTATTCATTTTGAGTAATATTATTTCTTAAGAACTTTTAACAGAAAAAAAAGAAGGGGAAAATATTAGCACATGTTAAAATGAAATTAGCTAAGCCAATATTAGTTTTTTTTTTTTTTTTGAAAAACGTCACTCATGCGAAGATGGGTACTCCAGCTAGTGATACGTAAATATTTGCATCACGAGAAACAGTTCATTTTACATATGCAAGCAAATTTTAATAGAGTAAAAAATTCCAAAAGTTTCCCCAATTTTCGCCACCACTGTAATATTATTGAGAATAAGATCTTACAAATAAAAAAGATTAAAACATATTAATCATTGAATACTTTCTCAATTTTCTTTGTAGCACACTTTTCACCTTCTGAAAATTATTAAGTGATTTATCTGCATGTTTATAATTCAGACCCCCGAGGGAATATGAATATCGGATATGACCCATTAATCTTATTCATAGAAAGCTGTCTCGGAGCTCGTCACTTGTTTGGATCAATAAGAGTTTCAACAACAGTATTTCTATTTCAACTGGTGGATAAATATTGCTCACGAAGTTCTAGAGCATCCTTTTGGCATTTGAAGTTTATACATTTAGAAGCGGAATATTCGATTTCAACAAATATCGTCTGTATTATACACAATGATAGCATATGAAAATCAATTTAAAATAAACATCGTTTGAGTCATACACAAATAATTACTTAATAAGGCGTCTGCCGTTGAATTATCTTGGTAGAGATTTAACAATATTAATAATACTTTTAAACATTAAATGAGTATTAAAATTTGATTTAGAAATGAAACAATATTCGCGTAATAAATGTGTTAATAATTATAATTATTTAGGTTTCGCGTTTTATAGTGTCATATGGAATAAGTAAGAAATGTAAATCTAATTATTGTATAAAAATTATTTAAATTTAATATAACTGCAATTTTTAAATTTCACTTTAAAATTACTCATAACTTTTGGAATAAATGGAATAAATTTGTAGTTCCTATAAATAATTAGCAAAAGATGAGAAAAAGAATTCAAGATGGCGACAATTTTACATTAAAATACCCGTGATTCTTACAGGGTGATAAAATTTCACCCTGTATTATTTTCCGAAGTAAAATAATATTATATTGTCTTAGATTTATTATAAAACAGTTCTCAGTTTATAAAAATTGTATTCTGATTGATTAAAAAAGTTGTTCCTTACCGAGGCTTGTGATAATCTCAATGAATTACTATAATTGTTGTATGTGTTGTTCGAGAACACACACACGCATGTATATCAACTTTTGTTTCAACTTCGAAATTTCAAGCACGAAAATACGAAGCCCCATAGAGAGATTTTCCTATTTCATATACTTATATAGCTTACATCTCAATATGTTTTCTAAATTTCTCATGATTTTTTTTGCGCAATACTTTCTATGCCGGGATGTTTAATGGATCATCTGTGTATCGGAAGTTACCTCATATACTAAATTTTAAATGAGAGAAGGTGTATTTTTTTCTCTTGCGAAATATTTAATAAATATATTATTTCTTTCTTTTTCACTTTTCTTTAACCCTATTCATTTACGTGTGCTTTTATTTCTTGGAAAATAAAATAAATATTCGTACGCATTTTTCGATTTGGACGATATGTATATTTAATAGTCGAAATATTCGGAATTAGGCACGACAGCTTAATGTTTTTTTTTTATAGTAAAACTTTATTTTATGATTAAAACATAAGAGATAACTATTAAATTTTCTTATATATAAGATTTATATATTCTTCCTTAACAGATAAAAATAAATTCAATGATACGTTTCGAAATTTTCATTAATGGAAGGCATTAAGAAATGCTCATTTAATCACTTTAGCATATCCATTCTAAACGAATGAGTAATTGCTTATTAAAGTCGCACTAAGAAGCCATACGAGGGCTATTGACGGACTTCGTATTTTTAAGTCTCACTCAAGTGACAAGGACAACACCTGATCTGGCACATCCCTTTCTAAATTTATACACCACGACAATGAAAGGACTTTCAACCTTGACTGGATTTAAAGTGAATTTTCCCCACCACATGGCGGATCTTCGTAGGATCAGGGATCGAACTCATGATTCGACGGAAAAACGCTGGTACTGCGCTTGAGACCATGACCACTGTTCCGTCTAGTATAAAAAATCATTCTCAAAAATAAAGAATTTCTTGCTATTGCAAATTCCGACTGATAACTTTCTCAAAATATCGTTTGTTGGTAGATTAGTGTTATTTTTTTCATACAAATGTTATTTGCCTGAAAGAAATAATTTGTAATTTTGTGATAACTGTTTTCATAAGTGCAAAAATTGTAATTCCACACAGTCAGGACTCTGGCTTGAGGTTTGCAGTATTATCTTCGGATTCAGCCTTTTGCAGTAATCAATTCTAGCCCTGGTTTTGGTAACGTTTTAATTATTTCGTCAAATTATGTGATCTTGTTATTCATAAATGTTTTGGAATTAGTATTAATCTAATGCAACATTTGATGTATGGCTCTTCACAACTGGTATATTTTAGTACTTGCAACAATATTTTAGACTAATAGTAATAATCCTCCTGGACGAATTTAATTTCAATTTAATGGGATTTAGTTGTAGAGTATATTTGAATCATTTAAAGGCAATTGCATTTAATGACATTGAACCTAAGAAATTCCTCGAACTATCCCTCCAATATCTTTATGAGGCAATGTGCAATTCTTGGGCAGAAAGTTTTTCAGTTCAAACATTTCTCTCTTATGTCAATGAATTTTCTCGTCACTCAGCTGTTTTATGGAAGTTATTTTCGGATAGCTCTTCTGCATTAGCTGACAAGTTCTTGACATTTGCAACTCTCAATCACTTTCAGCACCATTGACCAATCATTGAGAGGCTTCAGCTTTGAATTCTCTCTTAATTATATTTCGGCGGCCTCGTATGTGGGATCCTGTGCATTTATTGCTCTAGTCGCCATAAACTGGACTAAAACTTCATTTTAATTATGGAAAAAACCTTTTTAATTATTAAAATTTTACATTTTAATTTTGTGCTTGATGAGAAGGTTCATTAAGTTAAATTAAAAGTTAATCTCTGCTCGGTTCCAGGCGGTGTCCACCTCCATTTCTGTAGTCTTTAGGCCTGGGTCGCTTCTTATTACCTAGAATCCACACTGAGCTGCTTGACCAAAGCTGGACCCCTTCTCTTCAGTTAACTTCCCAAGCGTTCTTGGAGCATTTATCGATCTCGGAGTGATGAAGGGTTGAGTTGATCCATGACTAGCTACATAGTAATTAATAAGAATCTAATAAACATTCCTAGTAATTAATAGGAATCTACTACCTAAACGAACAACATACTAATTAATAGGAACCAAACAAAAATCGCAGTTTACTATAGAAACAGAGCTATCTCTTTTTCGTCAATCGGTTAACATTCAAATATTTAGTTATCATTATCAAGTTTAATCTGTCAAGGAAAGATTTTTTTCCCCATCATAGACGAAAAGGCGTTACATGGAATATATTAAGCTCTAACACAGATTTAATGTTTCACCATTAAACTTTTTGTGAAATGGTAAGAATAGCAAAAGAAATTCGTTTTAGTGATAATTAACTGTAATATCCAAAACATTGCCGAAAAAGAAGGCCAAATTCAGATGAAACAATTTGCAAATATCGAAACAAACTTACAGTTCTCACACTTATTTTAAAATTCCGGGAGAAAGATTGATGATTAAAATTTGACTTTATCTCCAGTCATACTTCTTGGATTCTCGGTAGTTTATAAATTTATAAATTTAAAATTAGTAATTGATATTAAGTTCTTTTTGGGAATTCTTACTTCACACATACAGTAACAACACAGTCCAATGATAGTTCATAGAGAAACGTTCCATTATTATGTAAAGATATTGAGAATTAAGTTCAATGCTGGTGAAAGCAGGTATGAATTGTGACAAAAAAAGGAGTTTTATACTTTTGTATATCAAATAACAAGGATTTCTTAACTTTATTCCATGAGACTTAAGGAAAAATCGCTTACAAATGCTTGAAGGTGGTCTGTGAAATAATTTATGTTGCATATTTCGTTATTGTTAAGCATAACAAAAATGCTCATATGTGTGCATGTTATTTTTATTCAATTTTCATATTTATATTATTCATATGTACATCTTAATAATTTAATGTAATCAATCATTATTAAGGGTGCAATATGATGCGTTGAATTGTATTGACTTAACAATAGTTTTAATACTGGGTTTAATTTTGAAAGTAAGAAACTTTCCTTATAACCATTAAATGCTATCCTCATTAAAAGAGATAATGAAATACATTTCTTCATACGGGGGGGGTTTCGTAAACATTTAAATTATTTCCAAGAAATAAGCCAGATATTTGGATAAAATTTACTCTGTACATTGATTTATCTGAATTATGTACATAATGTTGCTAAGTACAGTTATTCATGTTGATTTATTCGGTTTCAGATGTCATAGATTAAAGCAACTCTCAAAACGGAGAAGTTCAATCTCTTGCGTTTTTCAATGACTACCTTCCAAATACCAAGAAACGTTAGGAAAAATGTATAACTCTGAATGATGACTATGTAATGAAGTCTCAGGAATAATAAATAAAAATTAAATCTCTATCTCGATAATTTTTTAGAAATAATTATAACATTACCATATGCCAGGATAATAATTAAAATTTTACGATACTGTGGGCTACTTCAATCTACGGCTTCCTGAAACTGAACAAATCAGCATTAACAGCTGTGATTTACGTACTTCAGATCAATTGATACGCAGAATAAATTTTCTCCCGATATCTCTATTATTTCTAAGTAATCATTAAAATTTCACGAAACCACTTCAAATATGCATATTAAGCAGCCTTGCAAATTAGTTTAATTTCGAATCAATCAGAACGATGTGTGAAAGTGAACTTGAGAAAATGGTTATTTGGGTACAAAAATGCATAAAAGAATCAAAGGCGAAAAGAACAAAAAATCATTCTATTAATATCACTTAAATAAGTGGTATTAGAAAAGAATATATATGTTCACACATGCATGCACATACATGCAGACACAGGCTCAGCTATGTGCACTCATAAACTTACAAATACATGTACACACACATACATATAAATGCACACACAAATATACATACTTACTTAAATACATGTACTCACATATACAGACACATGTACACACATATACATTCATACACATGTAGGCACATGTATGACACACATACATACATAAATATACATATACATGCACACACATATGCATACATAAACACACACACACATGTATACTTACACTTACATGCTCGATAAATATTTGGTACTTCTAATAATAATAATTGGTTTATTGTAATTAATGATGAAAATAAGAAAACAACCTGTTTTAAATTAACTGCCAAGATCAGAGAGCTTATCAGACATTTTTTTGTTCTCTCACAAGTGTGTGAGTTGATCCTTTCATTGAATGAATTCAACCGCTTTTTTCATTTATCTCGATTTTTGTTTTCGCTTTTGTTCATTTTTTTATACATTAATTTTCAATGAAGATTTTTATAAAATATGTAAAAATTTAAATATGGGAGATTTATGCATAGTTAACTATCTGAAAAGCATGTCTCTATTTTTTTAAAACTGATTCTGAAAACGTTTTTGTGATTTAATGTTTCTTTTTTAAAAACATAGCTTGCTGAATATATACATAGATGAAAACTTAAAGCCTGTGACAAATATTTTTAAAAATCTTTTTTAGGTTCTGCAACTCTCATCGATGTAAACGGAAATTGAGGACGATTGTGAGTAGAATCGGTGAACCCGTCAAAAATTCCACCAAATCTAAGGTTCGGAGCAAAATGGAGCCTCTACTATATAAGCCTTGGTCGGAATGGGAACCCTGTGGGAGATCTTGCTATTCCAGAAGAACCAAGTAGGTTATTAGTTTATTATAAAATTTTGTTTTTTAGGGCTTTGGTTTCTTGTATTGAGTTACCAAATCTATCGATTAATATATATATATAATTCTTTCTTTTGTATTGTCTATATTTGTTTCCTTAATTAATGTTTGTGCTTACTATGTGTATTTTTTCACCAATTTCTAAAAGGTCCTCAATCGCTAAAAAGTTTTTTTTTTGAAAATATCCTTAAAAATGAGAATTTTTTTTTATTGTAGATACTTTTATATATTTTCTTCCCTTTACTAGCATAGAATTTTCTCAATTTAAAACAAAAAAAAAATCTTAAGAATAATGAAATTTCAAATAAAGCAAATTTATACAATAAAGTAAACCAAATAAAAAGTAGCATAGAAAGTTTTAAAAAGAATATTAGTTAATTAAAAGTTAATTTAAATTATTTAACTAAAAGTTAATGCATTTCAATTCCCATAAGATAAAAAGTGCTTTAGTAATCTCAGACTATGTGACTAGAATTTTTAAAAGTTTATGTATTTACATTTAAATGTTTATATATCCACGGGAAAACATCTACACTGAACTCTTGTAAAGCTTCTGTAGTAGTTCAAACTAAAGAATATATATCAATATTATTTCGCTTATTTAAAACCGATCGAGGATTGACGAAATTTGTTATATCAGTGATTTCTTCTCCCATAGCTGATATTCTGCAGTCAAAAAAACTTATAATACAATCTGACAAGTCTAAAGAACATGCTTCTTTCAATATTTCTAATTTATTTTCATCTGCAGAGATTTGAGGTCCTTTATGGAACTCATAACTACTTTGTGTTTTGTGAATCTTTTAGATGTAAAATTACAGCATTCAAAAAGTGATAAAATTCGAGAGATTCTGTTGGAATATGAACAATTCTATAGTCCTCGTCTATTATTTGTTTTAAACAGATTCCAATTTCCGTATTATAGAATTGAAAATCGTCTCTAATTGACTGTATATCATTTCAAGTTATTTTATTATATCGTAGGGCAATTGAACAGCATGAACAAGGACCGTTTTTTTAGATTGCTTTAGATAAAGACTACGTAAGAAAAAGGCTTTTTTCCCATAGAAAATAAATGACAAAACTGGAACTTCTGAATAAATTTAAAAGAATGGAGATAATTTTTTCAAAACTTCTTTCCTGGAGGAAGGGCTCAGTTCTAATATATTATCCTGCAACACACTATTTCTTTTAGGAATTAATCAAGTACAAATAACATTTTTTCTACGACTATGACGAAATTACGAATACCTTTAAACCGACATGCGTTTGAAATAGCCAAATTTAGAGAATGAGAAGAGCAATGTGAATATAGTACTGATGGGAATTTTTCGCTTATTTTGGCTTGTACATAGTTGAATGTTCCAGACATGGCAGTATCACCATTATGTACTTGGTCTGTTATATATCTTTAAGTCCAAACCTGATGATTCTGAAGTTTTCAAAATTATCTTTGTTAGATATCCACTTATTGAAATTACTGACTCAAAAACTATAAAAAATTTTCAAATAGAAAGGATTTGTTGTTCTTACTTTCTACAAATCTCACATATAAAGAGACTTGTTCTGTCAAAGAAATATGGGTTTTCATCAACTACAATAGAAAAAATTTGTTTGAATTTACTTTTTCAATCAATTTTTTTTTTAAAAAAAATGTTTTTTTGTAAGCATGCATAATTTCGTTTTGCATTTTACGCGATATATGCTATGCAGGACTCAGCCGATTATTTTAAATGCTCTTTCAGGATTTCATTGGGTTGGCTAGGTTCCTTGCGTCCATCTGTTCCGTTATCTTGCCCGTAATCACGATGACTTGTTAAAGGAAGTTCATTTATTCCACAGAAAATTACTGTTTTTATAATAGGACAATTTTTTAAGCCACCTAAGTGTTTTAGTTCAATCACTTCACGTGTATCAGATCACTTTCAATTTTTTTTTATCTTTTGCTTCAATTTTAATTACATTTAGCTTAAATATATTCAATATAATAATTTATCCTTTGCTTTAATTTTAATGGCGGGAAAGTTTACTATTGTCCATTTCTCGATATTTCATCGCTTACTTTAATTCTTTTATTTTAATTGAGTAATTTAATAATAATTATAAAAAAAGCGTACCTTGGGTGACTAAATCTGTTCTTTGCAAAATTTTGCATAGTACTTTTAAAATTCCATAATGATTTTTTTTCTATTTTCTTTTGTCTTTCGATCATTGGCAGTATCAACGATATCTATTACGACTTGTTTACATCCATGTAAAATGCTCCTTAAGCTGTCAACAGTTTTTCTTGATGCTGGAGGACTTCTTTTGGTTTGTGTTACAAACGAGAATGCTGATTAACTAATTCTCGAAAAAGTTAACTGTTTGATCTGCCCACATTCCTTGAAACTATACAATATTTTCAGTAAACTGCATCTTCAAATTTGGAATAAGCGAACCATGGGTATTTTAACAGTAAATTATGTCAAATTTTCTTCATTACTCCAAAAGAAGAGCTTGGAAACACACATATGGCTGTTGGCATCCAGAATTTTCCGAGAAGATCAATTTTTCACCGTCAGGTAGCTTCCAATTAAAGTAATTTGATGTGTCGTATTTTTCGAATTTCGAATTTTTGTACCCATTCCGGTAATTTCTGCGGATTAGTGAATTCTTGAGCTCTGTGCTTGTATTTCAGCTTCCGATTAAGATAGGTGGTTTGCAACTTCTTTTCTGTTATTTAATGTGCACTTTTTGGCTTCAAATTGACATTTGACGTTTTTTTCATCAAAGTTAAAATAATTTAAAAGAAACTGCAATTTACTCTTGCTCATTTTCTAATCAAAAAATATTAAAGCAAATTTGAAATTATAAAATTATAAACTGAACAGTTTAAACAAAAGAAAATAGATAGAGCCAGATTTCTGACTACAATACGTTTCTAAATCCGAGACAACCGTTCGTGGAGGATTCAACTCCGCAAACGGATCGACTAATATACCTATGAGCTCAAAGAAACTATCTGGAAGAAAAGAATATTTTCTGTATATCTTACCCAGGAAACAATTAGGAGAGAGGAGGGAACATCTTTTATAGGGATACACCCCGATTTTCGGCAATAAGCACTGACCCTGAGGTACATTATCAGAAATCGTAAAAATTTATCTATTCTTGTATCAGTTTAGGTGGAATCTTTTTTCTTCTCTTCACGATGAAAAAAAAAATTGAGCATGAGAAGAATTTTCTTAACGTCTTAAAACATCTGTAAAAATACAATAAAAGAATTATCTTGAAATATTTCAATTTTGATTAAAAAAATCTTGGAGAGTGCATATGTCCCTTAGCACCCCTTCTCCCAGGTACGCTACTGATTGTAACACAATTCGTCGCAGTTATGCGACAAATACGGCGGTCTTCGCTTTTAGTAGTGGCCCGTGTGCGGACGGATCCCGGTCTTTCTGAGACAGTTCTGACCCTTTACCACTGCTGTCACGAATTATGCACAGTGGATGAGTGCCTGCCAAGTCTTTCTGGAATATCGTGAAAAGAAAAAAAAAATCGACCTTCTAATAAATTTAATTTACAGCGTCGTTCAAACTCAGTAGGCTGCGGATGCTGAATTCTTCGTCTCCTCATGGGAATTCCTGACACAAATGTAGGTCGCGAAGCGTGCGTCTAATCCTGAAGTTAAATAACACTCAATAAGCTTGCATTGCTTATTTATTGCAAACATGATTTGCATGCTCCTTGTGAATCTATTAGCGCCAATCTTTTTCGTCTAAAGCAAAATTCGAAAGGACACCGCCTATTAAATTTAAAAAGACGTGTCCCAAATTCCGTTTATCTAGTTCAGCTCCTTCTTTGTGTTAGGACTTTATTTTCCACTAATGAATATTCAGATTATTCATGAATTCTTGTAATAACAGGGGATGTGGCAGAACACAGCAAAGTGAACAATATTTCTCACTGAATCTAGTATAGTCTCATATACCGGCACATAAATTGGTACAAGGACACATTCATCCCAATTAATCTCTGATAAGCTAAAGAAAACTATTGAAGTGGCAAATGTACTCCATTTCCCCGATAGAAATATTTAAAAAGGCTGCTCATTTAAATACTTCACCAGAAGGGAGGCAGGGTCGCCACAGAGGGAATGAAAGCACTCTTTCGTCTCGAAAGAATCGATCATATTCCTGTGCATCAAGAGGGCAATATCTCTCCTGGAGTCCAAAAGGGACCATCTACAATTAAAATCCAAGGTACCAAGATTATGAGGACCACATATGTCTTCAAAAAATCTAGAAGGAGAATGTGCGAAAACACATTAAATAATTGTTTTAATCAATAAAATTTTTTTTGGAAAGATTTATCTTTGGCATCCCCGTTAAAACTACACCGACGCTATATTTGATAATCTGGCAAAATTGCTAATGGCACCGTGTTAGATTAAAGAAAGTTTACTGTATGTCAAATTGAGCAATAAGAAGTTAAAATGTAATAGTTTGAATTAAGATAATGAAGCATTTTTTTTTATTTTGCTTGCAGCTTGCAGCAAATGAAAGCTTTTAATATTAAATTTAAAAAACTGTAGTCTTTAATGATTTTGTTAGTGTTAGAAGTCACCAAAGTACAACTAGTCAACGGAATAACTTTAAAAATATCACTGCTTCCGGCGAAAGGGTTATCAGGGCTCTCTTTTCTGATATTCAAATTTGAAATTTTAGTTTTATCCAGTATTATCACTTTCTAACATATATTCAAATCTGCCCCAAGTTAAGTGTTTCACCTGAGATGGAGACATGAGCTGTTTTTTCACTTTTATTTAAAAATAAATAAAATTTCGTATTACAACTTAGAAAACCAGAAACTTCATATTTTATAGTCAGGTACCGCAACCTACAATAGACCCCCTCAATTTTATTTTCTTGAGTCAATTGCCAAAGAAGTTGAACCAATTTTATATAAAGAAAATAAAATAAAATCTATTTAGCACCGAATTTTCTATTTTTGTCACGACAATGTTACAAAGCACTTCATTCAATGTTTGAATTTAATCTTTCCCTTAAATATCTTTTCTTATAACCATAGATTTGGCGTCACCCATACAGGGGGTCTCAGATAACTTTCCTGTTGTTGCCTACGCACTCGTAATAATTCCGCTCTTTTAATTATAATTCGTTTACTTCGTCAAATCAAACGGAACAAAAACGATTCTGTCCTAATATTACATCGACGGTTTATCTCGTATCGTCAGCTTTTTGGAGCCTTTATAATTCCTGTAATTTTGATAGTAATTTGAATCTAATTATAGAAAATCCTTTTAATTATTGTACATTTTAAAATTTTATTTGGTGCGCCAGGGTATATTTTTCAAATAAAATAGGAGCCTCATAATTCGGCATTTGGCCTTTCTTCCCCTTTATTTCCTCTTTTTATCTTATTTTCCAATAAAGACATACCAATGTTACAGCGATAACATATAAGTACCTCTTTTTTTATATATTTTTTCTAGAGTATGCAGATTTCCTGATCTTTGTGGAAACAAATTAGAGAAAGAAGAATACAAGGTTTGCTATACCGAAGGAGATAACTGCCAAAAGAAGTATTTGGAATCTGTAGACATATTAAACAGTAATTTAAGTGAGAATCTTTAACATGTTTAAGTTTTTTCTTTGTCTTAAATATTTTATGATTCTGGTCAGCTTCTGTATTAACATCAAATTCTCTATTTTTCTTCCCACAGGTAAGTAAAATAAATTACAAGCATTGTAAAATATTGCAAAAAGTTGAGATGCAATTTTCTTGTATAAGCTTATTGAAAAGTAGACGGGGCTAACAACTGATGGAACAAAATGATTCTAATCATTAAAATATAACAAGACATTTACATTCCAACATTCTCAGATGTACTAGGTGACGGCTTTCCTTCTTTTTATTTAACTCTATAGCCACCTTAGTCTAATTAAATAGTTAATAATCTAATAACTCCAACTGAATATATGCAAGATCGCTGTCTCAAGTCCCTCTCAACTCATTTAATCCTAGGTTGTGTATAAATAATGAAGTCTTAGCTTACCAAATCACTCATTCCGATTCAAGCACTTCTCGATTGTAGCAGATTAGACCCTCTATTATTGTGATTATGGGTCACTTCCTGCAACTATCAATACAGGTGATTAATTATGATAATTCATGTCATTTTACAAATCCATCAGCTTGTCACGATAACCTCTACCTCATTTCTCTTTCTTTTCAATTCTGTTTTGCTTACATCTTTATCTCTATTTATATTCATTAGACTTCTTATCTAATCTAATTTATTAGTAAATTTTCATTCGGATTTGGCAATTCAAGTGAACAAAAAATCATAGAGGTTAGTAAACGGTCACAGCTTTATATTGCTTTTATGCTACATAATGCATATTGCTAGCCTCAGCCAATATGCCTGGGGTCGAGGATCGGTAGAACAACTTGTTCTTTCGAACTATTTCATGTAAAAGAACGAGAGCATCCGAGTCAATGGTCCGCCAAAAACCTGATCTTCGCTGTTCCGAACTATTCAAAGACGTTTCTTTTTTCTTCCTCCCCCGTTGTACAGCTTTTTGTAACAACACATGTTACGGAAGGATATAAACCAGGGGGAGAAGCTTGAAGTCATCGCACAACTCCATAAACGCACAATCCTCTCAACCAATGGGAAACACCCTCTCAGCCAATAGGAAAACACCCTCCCCGCTACTGAACGAAGAACCAAATTCCCCTACCAAGATAGTGAAAAATCATAGCACTTGAGTAACCGCTTCCTGATTGGATAAGCACTCCACCCCCCTACCCACCTCCACCTCTCTGCTCCCAACCAATGCTCATGTAATATTCCATATCACTATCCCTTCACTTAATTCATTTATTAGTAATAAATAGATTTATTAAATATTTTAATTCATTTTAATTAAATTGTGCAGCATCCATTTAAAAAAGGGTATTGAAATAGTTTTTAATAAGGTTCAACTCAAGATATAGAGATATAGGCCCATCTGGGTTAGGTGCTCTTGTTTCTCACATTCAATACGAAGTCATCGCCGGCACATTTACCCAATTTGACTTTTTTTTCTTCACTGACACTTGTTTTTAATCTAATTCATACTATTATTTTTAAATACATGAACCAATTCTAAAATTCTCGCATTTTTATTAGGTATTATTAAGGTAACGAAAATAAAAGCATTTACAAGTACATAATGTGCATAATAATGATACATGAATATTTTGTTCATGCATTAATAATTCTTCCAAAGAATACTTTTGATTATTAGCATGTATTTTAGGACTTATAATGTGCTCAAAGATTAGTATTACTCAAAGATGTTTAGCTATACTCTAGATTTATGTATATTGATGCAATACTGGACATTACCGCTATTTCGAATTTGATGAACACTAAGAATGATATACAATGAATTTCTTATGAATATTTCCTCTTTATTTTATTTATTATTAATGTATTAGAAAGCAAATACATCAATTTAAATGTTTAATGCATTCCAAGAGCGCGCCTTTATTAATTTGTCCCCCTAACAGAAAACAAAAATATTTAAACAAGTTTATATGCATAATATTAGTAGTTTGCAGATACAACAACTAAAATGAAATATATTGATGTATTATTTTTGTGTGCAATCTAAGCAAGAGTATAATATCTTATATTCAAATTTTCTATCGTTAATTTAACCAATTTCCCATCTAGCTAGAGTTCTGAAACTTTGGAAATCGTTCTTACTCGCCTGACAATGCAATATTTAGACATTTGCGACAAGTTTTAACTAATATTTCAATATATATATTTTTTTAATAATGCAGTTTAGCCAAATCACTTGGCTCGATTTCAAAAGTTGCTAAACTTGGCGATTTTTTTTTGGCGGAACGTTGAGTCCGTGAAGCGGACCAGGGTAACAGTATTTGGCAAAATACCACCAAATAATTCCTGTCGCCAAGGGTGGTTGGGCAAAACTGCATTCTAACCATTTAATTTACAGGATAAATTTATTAATTTTAGTTAGTTTTAACCTTTTTATGTATTTCACTTGATGTCTGTCTGTGTGTGTATCAGTGTGTCATCCACTTTTCGATCGTTTATTTAACCAACTTCCCATTAAGCAGAGCTCTGAAACTGGGAATCGTTCTTACTCACCTAACAATGCTATATTTAGACATTTGACACAAGTTTTAACTAATATTTCAATAATATTTTTTAATAAACTCTGCCATCATATAAAAACGTTGGTTTTTATCTCGAATTATTTAAAAAAAATCTGTAAAAATGTGAAAAGATTTTGCCTAAAATTAACAATATACTTCATAACATAAGAAAAAAATAGTTCAATTTTTTTTGCAAGCATTTATTTTAATTTATTTATGAGTTTTGAATATGTAAATACATAAAAAATGTTCTTACTGAGAAATTGCCAAAGATACTTTGTTTTCACTATCTTTGACGAAATAAGAAATAATGTTATATCTAGTATTTTTTAACAAAAAAATGTGTTTTTTTTCATAAAATTCAACCAATTTGATTTTCAAATTTGAACAATTTTTCAACCAATTTCCTAAAATTTGTAAAGTAATTATATGCAGTAATTATACAACGTTAAATCCATTCGAAAAATCTAAAGAACGAGTAAAAAAAAAATCTAAGATCAAGTTAAAAAACAGTTCTTTAAACATGAACAAGAGAAGGTAACAACTGTTAATTCAACAGAAGAGAAATTCCCATCCCTGAATTAATCTAGTATTTTTGAATGACGGCCAGTTGGCGAGGTGGACACCTAAACTGCCCCCCCCCATTCCCACTTTGATCAGTGTAGTTGGATTGAAATTTAATTTTAATTATGGATATACCAATTGAATCATCGAATTTCCCCCCTTAATTCTGATGAAAGCATGGATTAATTTAATTTAATAGGAACTTCATCAAGACCGTTTCGTTTGCCCTAAAAATGTCTAAGTTGCTTGCTTTTTTAAAAATTAATATTCTGGAAAAATTTATGGGACAATTGCGTGGTATTCTGAACTTACCAAGCATTTTAGATTTTCATTACTTAGAACTACAAATTATTATTTTTTAAATGTAAAGTTAGGGTAAAAGTCATTACAGGATTTTTGAGGATTACGGCGACGTTAACCTCGAAGTGAATAATTCAGAAGAGTACGTTTCTTCCAGAATCAAACCTAATGTAACTTTTTACATGTTTGCTCAAACTCTAACTTACCTTTTGGATTTAATTCAGTTTCTAAATTTATTTCAGCAACTTAAAAAAGAAACAATCTTTATTCTGTAAACATACACTAAAATCGAGCATGTTACGTCGATTTATAATATCCCCTTTTTTAGCTTCACTTTTCAAGGTAGAACTTTGTTAAATGCTTTTAGCTGTTATTACATTTATTTTATATAAAACAATATATTTAAAATTTAATGAAAAAGAAAAGTTATGTTTGAAACCAAAATGTGTTAAAATACTGCTAGTAGTGAACACCCTACTGGGGATATGATGAAATGAGAAATTTTGAAATAATTTTCTTAAAATACTCTTTTTTTTTTACAGGATTGGAGGATATACCTTATCCTTATGATAACTTAACGTGTGGAGTATCGAGCATACAATCAAAGATAAGTGGAGGTAAACCGGTAATCAAAGGCACTTGGCCTTGGCAGGTAAATTAAACATTGATCTTTCACCTAACAAATATTTTGCCAATGGAGAAAATATATTTTTGAAATATCTTTTATCATATTTTCTTTATATTCATATCTCAGAACTTTGTTCCATAGCTAATTCAAATTAAATAAATGAAAACTCGGTTTAAGAAATACTATTTGTTATGAATTATTGCCTGTACATCGTTTATCCAATAAGTATCTCGTCTGATTGTTTTCCCAGCCAATGGGGTATAAAGTGATCTCTATAGGTGGATTGGGTAGTAGAGGATGTGCTGTAAACTAGTGCTCGTGTCAATTATTTTCGAGTCGTTGGAGAGAATATCTCGCCCCCCTCCAAGGGAAAGTGTTTTCAATGCTTCCGTTGTGAAAGAAAATGAAAAATATAGCGCAGCGTTGCGTCTTCAAAGTTTCTGTTAAATTGAACAAACCTGCTTCGGAAACTTTTGATATGATCCATAAGACTTACAAAGGTGGAATATGTCCAGAATGCGGGTTTTTGAGAGGTGCAAAACGCTAAGAGATGACAGGGAAGACGTCGTTGCACAAGGTCTTCTTCGATGTGAGATGTGGTACACAAGGAGTTTCTGATTCTAGGGCAAATAGTAAAAAGTGAATTTTATGAATGCTTATGGATTAGGTTCCACCGTGTTAGAAGAAAATAGACGATACCTGTATGCTCCATCTTGGCAATGTGTCAAGTCACACGTCAAGAACTGTGAGGGAAGTTTTGACCAAATACATCATCGCAAAGCTGCCCCAACCACCCTACTTTCCTAAAATGGCTTCCTCCGACTGCTTTTTGTTCTTTGTTATCATAATAACATCGGTAAAAAGCGAGTTTTTAAAACATGGGTTTTCTTTCAAACTTCACACTTTTTTTGGCGACTTGGCGAGAAACTTGGAGTAAAATTTAATTCTTTAAATGATTAGTTTTAATCAATTATTTTTTTTTTTATTAATTATAGTTAAATTATCGTGTTGCTATCCAAAATAATCGTGTGTAGAACATTTCACCTCATTTGAGCTCTTTAAAATGCGAGAAAAAAAAAGCTTTTAAAGTTTTGACCCAAAGTTAAAATGCGAGTTGAAAAGTTAAAAAGAAAACCTCTTGAAAACAAAATATAAAAAGACATCGTTTCCAGGTAATTGATGCGATTCATGTGGCTTCGACGGGGTGCCTGAACAGCCTTACGATTGCCGACTTCCAGGATATGCATGAAAGCTTGAAAAAGCCCTGGAAGCAGTGCATTGATGCAAGGTGGTCACAATTTGAAAGTTATTAACTTGCTGTATATGTATCTTCAATACATTTCCCTTTATGATTTTAGACCCGATACTTATTGGACAAACCTTGATACCTTCAAATTTCATTCGAATCCGAAGGTGAAAGTGATAGAATTGAAAGGTGTTGAATATAATTTTTTTTTGTCAAATATTAGATACACTCAAACAATATTAAGGAGAGACCTATTATTTAAATTCCTGTTACCCAAATACTTTTTAGCAAAATGTTCCAAATTTGAGATTTAGGCTATATTTGAGGTGAAAATTCAGATAGAAGGGAAAAAAAGATACCATATTGGAAAAATTGTTTTGAAAGCTGATTAACTTCGTTAATTAAATTATTTAATTAATTTATTAACAACATAATTTAGCTCTTTACGACAATAACACTGAAACCAATTTTCTCGAATTGTATTAAGAATGGTGGTAGCTATCAAGTTTGTCGTGTTTTCTTTGACAATTCTACAATAGCTGATAGGAAGCGTGATGAATAAAATTAGTAATTATGTTTGTGTGTGTGTGTGTGTGTGTAAGAGAGAGAGAGAGAGAGAGAGGCGCTACATTATAAAAAAGTTAATTAAAAAAACCCTCGGAAATCTAGGACATAAAACCCGACTTGGCAGCGTTGTTAGGTAGAATAGATAACAGTTTCTTGGCATTTAAAACGAGCGATGGTGAAGATTAATGGTACAAGGCCAGATATGGCTAAGCTGCACCAAACAAGGTATAACTGTGATCTCGATATTTGAAAAATTTGAAAAAAAAAAGATAAAAATTAGTTGACAAAAAGAAGGGTCGAAAATAGGGAAGGATCGCTTAGGTATCCCGGGGCATCACCCGTGTTTACTAAAGAAATTAAACCCCATGCAAAAGGAAAAAAAATCATTAAGGTGCCTCAGGATCATGATTCCCGTATCTACTTGAAGAAGGTAAACTAGTGTGAGGGGCGATAAAAACAAAGTTTACCAAGCTTTGCTTAATTTCCAGTTGTGTTTTTGGAACCAGATTTGAAATATTTCTTGAATTACATTTATTTAAAAAATTTTAAATAAAAAAAAACTGAAATTAATATATATTATGGCTTACTTCGCCTAATGTCAGACAAGTCGATCCAAACTGTAAACATATTTTCAGGCAAAAAATGATCTAATTTTCTTATAACTGTGGGACAATATAACATTCGTTTATTACGCAGTATATTTTTAAAATTTAGAAATATTCTAAAAATACTTAATTTTTTGCTTCAAAAGCAAAGAAGCAAATTTAGCGTAGTCAAAATATAATGTTTACTTGGAACAATTTTCAATCGGAAAAAGTGTTTAGTTATCGGGTCCTATTCTTTTACTCGAAAATACAGCCTTAAGGCTTTCAGCTACCAACCATTTTAAATCCGTGAACGTATTGTAAATCTTATATCCTCTATATTCACTTTCCTTTATTCACTATTTTTATCCTCTAGTCACTTTCTCAAGTGTAGAATATTGTACTTGCCTGAATGTAATAAAAGCTTACTGAAAGGTAAAAAAAAAGTAATTAAAAGGAAGGAAACTTATCAAATTTCTCATAGGAATAAACAAAATGGATAACAAACTCACATATAACTGAATATAAGAAATATTGCTTGGCAAGAAAAGTTAGAGCATAGGTCATAATAGCCGATTTGCGCATAGAATAATAGTTCCTGACATTTTGTGATTAGCCATTTCATAACTCCAACTTGTTTCAGAGCTTTCCGTATTCTGACCGATCATGAAGTTTCAATTTTTCTTTCCGACTACCAATGTGAACCCGTAGAAAAATTATCTTTGCTTCTCGGTAACGGTAACAGCTAAAATTACGAGGTTCCTATTTAATGAATTAAATTTACCCTCTCATCATAATTTATAAAGAAGAAAATATCATATCTAATTAATTTTTACTTAATTTGAAAGAGCTATCAAAGTTAGGATCAAGGCAACAAGCACCTGGGCTTTCGACAGAGTGAGGAACTGCCGAAACAAACTAGGAAAATAAAGTTACGAAAGCGGGCATTGCCATTGGATGCTGTAGCCGTAAGCTAAGAAGGATATATAGCAAAGGGCGGAGAGTAGATTTGGGGGTGGGACTTCAGTTTGAAGACGAAAACGACTTCGAGAAAGCTGTTGTCCGCGGAATTTTGAGAGGTTATAAAAAGAAAAATTAAACTATTGAATTAAAAAGAAATGCCGTACCGAAACCAATTAAAAGGAAAATTTAGCAATTTAAAAGTGTGGGAAATTTTAAACGCGAGGAGAATGAGTCGAAAAGAGAGAATTATTCAATTTTGGAGTATGCTCCACAAGCGAAGCCTGGTGGAGATAATTATTTCTACCTTAGAAAATGAGTTTTTTAATGTAAACAAGTTAAAAAGTGTCTAAATTTTCAAGTTTTCGAAATTTTAAAAATTTTTGAAAGTGGTCGGCAGTGTTACGCGAGGTCCATTTTGACCATGGGACATTGCCACTTATCGATGTGAAGTCCTGAATTTTAAAAATTAAGCAGGATATCACTAATGAATTGCTTCAATGCGCTCAAAATCTTTTGAGGACTGGGAAATGAATATAAGAGTGTCCGAGCGCGGCTCGAGATCTTTTTTGCGATGACGCAATGCTTGCGTCGTGAGCTGGGAGCTGGTGAAGCAGTTCATTAGGTATTTGAGGGATCCTATTAAAAAAATTAAATGATTATTTTTTAATAAAATCTAAAATTGGTTCAATTTTAAGGTCTTTATGCAGGACTTCATTCCGAACAAACCAGGGAGCATTTATCATTTTTCTAAGGTGGATATTTTGAAAAACGTGCAGTCGTTTCAGATGGGTGGTCGCCGCAGACGCCCAAATAGGCGACGCGTACAACATGATCGGTCTTAGTATTGACTTGTAGAGCAAAATTTTGTGCTTGATCGCCAGCTTGCTCTTTCGAGAAATCAAGCGAGTGAGCAATCTGCTCATTCCGAAAGCCTTTTGATAGGTTTTTCGGATGTGGTGGGCAAATGTTAATTTTGCATCTAAAATTAACCCTAGGTATTTGTATTCAGTTACCCAGGGGACGGGTTGGTCGAAAATGGTGACTGCTGGCAAATTGCCAATACACCGTTGTTTCGTAAAGAGGAGGCAAGCGCTTTTGGATGCTTTAACTTTAATTTTCCAGTTAATGAGCCAGAGCTGTAAACGAGATATGTACCTCTGCAATCTTTCAATAATTTTCCGATTACAGATGTCTTGGGACATAATGGCAGTGTCATCGGGGTACATCGCCAAGTGAATGGTAGACGCCTTCGGGATGTCATTTACGTACAAAAATTTGAAAACATTTATGGACTTAAAATCGATCCCTGGGGAACACCACTTAGGATTGATCTGGGGGAGGAGACTGCATTTTCGCCTCGAACCCGGAAGCTACGAGAGTCCAGGAACGAATGTATAATTTTGATTAGTTGGTCCGAAATTCCAAGTCGCACCATCTTGGAAATGAGCCCCACCCAAATTTTATCAAAAGCTTTGGCAATATCGATAAAAAGCATACCCGTGGCCTTGTTATTGGAAAAGCCTTCTTGGACCGTCTCGGTGACTCTAAGTAACTGTGTTACTGTAAAGCACTTTGGAACAAAGCCATGCTGCTCTGGAATAACAATATTCCTAGCAATGGAGAACTGGTCCAGGTGATTCAAAATAACATATTCGTATGCCTTGCTCAGCGAGCTGAGTAACGATATGGGGCGATAATTTTGAGGTTTAGTATCATCAGAATCTGGCTTGAGAATGGGGACCACCACGGCAGTTTTCCAAGCCTTTGGGAAGTAGCAGTTCTCCATAAGAAAATTGAAGAGCAGCGTGAACAGAAAAATAAATTTTAGTGGGAGGTTTTTAAGAATGCGATTTGAAATAAGATCCAATCCCGGTGCCTTCTTAATTCTTGCTTTTTGTATAAAGTCCAAAATTTCACTAGCCTGGACTGGTTCCAGGTCTAGACATGTGGGGGACGTCCAAAATCTTTGGACTTTACGTTTGGTGTGTTCTGAGAATCGAGGATGCTCGTCTTCATTGGGTTCAAATTGTTTTTGAAGGCTGTCAGCTATAACTTCCGCCTTTTCAATGGGAGCTACAGCAACACTGCCTAAGGTGCCCTTCAGGGGCGGAATGGTATGCAAAGGCTTTCTGAATCTTTGCTTCTCCTAAAGCTGAAAATCTTGTCGTTTTTCAAAAAGCACACAATCTAGGTAATTTATCGATGGGTGATTTGAAAAATAATAAGATTCATATATATATATATATATATATATATATATATATATGTATACATAGTTTGAATTAATAATTAATGGTATGGTTTAAAGGTGGCAATTCCTGCGTAATATTCTTGTGCCACTCTCTACGGATAGATCTCGCTAACAATACGTTAAATTGGAATCTTACATTAACTCGCCAAATATTAGAATATCTTACCCTTTTTCTAATCACCTATTAATTTAAAGTCACTTTTTTAATACGATTTCATACAAAAAGTTTGTGAATGGTTGCATTTTTTCAATTCAAAATACTTTTGAAGATTTTTAATAACAGCAAGCCCATAGACAATTACTAAAATAGACAAAATATTATTTGAGAAAAATCAAAAAGAAACTTTCCTTACTTTTTATCCTAATGTATTAGTTGAATTGTAATAAACACATTAAGCAAAGATATGAGAAGTCTGTATGGAAATTCACTGGTTTGTATAATTTCACATATTCGAAATGGCAAGTGGATGAGATTCTTAAAATACTGCATGAATACTGCATTTTTGGGTGAATTCCTTTTCCTGCGTAAATTTATAGTGATATTTTTTATATTCCTGAAACTATTCTTAAGGAATATCAAATACTATAATTTTTCAACCTATACACAACCTTAATGTTATAAATTATTGTATTCCTCGTAAATAGTAAACAAGTCGTAATTTCTGGACTTGAAATTAAATTGAAATAAATTAACGTAACTCAAATATATATATTACAGCTATCGTATTTAAACAACTGCATCATTATGTTAGCTGTCGGAAAACCAATGGAAGTTTGCAAATGGTTTCCTATGCATCGTCTCTGTATTCGTGGCTCAAATCATTGATAGGACTCGAATATTGTTTTCCATGTAGTTCATAGAAGGGGGAAATATGAAGTGAAATTCTATAAATTCTGATTTCATTACTAAAATATATTTGAATATTATATTTAAATGTTAATATACTTAATAACTGCTATGATAATGTTGGAACAGCGTTTATAAATTCATGAACCAAAGCTGTTAAGTATTGTGTCATTAAAAGTTATTGAGCGTTTAAGCGATGTTGTGATTAAAATAATTAACAATTAACTATTTATGTATTTAAATTAGCAATTTATTGATTGTATTAGGTTAAACTATTTTTTATTACTTTTTATTATCATTTTATTTATTTTGAATTTACATGGAATTGATTTAATAAATATGTGAAAACAGATTATTTTTTATTCATTTAACATTGACATTGGTTTTATTTCTACTGAGAAGGTATCAATTGCCTATAGACGAAATTAAAAAAAAATCGAACCCGGTATTATTAAATGAAGATCATTATTATACGACAGATCATCAGCACACAGATAATTTCTAATGAATATTTCATTTATACATGTAATGATCCCAAAAATACAGTGACCTAAATAATAAAAAAAAAAAACTACATTATCTATATATAAGGACAACATTTCTATCTTCATGATTTACTTCCGACTTTAAAAAAAAAAAAAATGGTAAAGATATAGGATGTATGTCATCGATTTAAGCAAAATGTTTTGGGCGCCTCTTAAAATAAGTCGCAAAACTGTTTTATAACTGTAAAAAACAAATATTGTAATAGTTGGTAAAAGTAGATTTGCCAGTATAAAATCATTATGAAAAAAAATTGAAATTGGTTTTGCAAATAAAACTTTGACATGTCATAACGTTTTTTTCTTGTTCAGATCTTCAAAAAGAAGATTTTTTCAAAATGAATATTAATTAGCATAAAGTAAGGGAACTTCAAAGTGCCAGGCTCCACAGAAGCAATTACTATCAAGAGAAGAAAATACATTCTTCAAATTCCGAATGCATTTTTTATTTTCACTTGCAAATCATTCTAAAGTATAAAAACGTTACTAATGTTAGCAAAAAGAAAAAAAAAAAAAAAAAAAAAAAAAACCTCAAAAATTTCTCCACAAAAAAAAAAAAAAAAAAAAAAAAAAAAAAAAGACGATTCTGTCATTAAAATCAATTAATAAATGGAATATTAAAACAAGAGAAAACGATAAATTATTAAAGTGGACAATACTATTCTGCTCGGATATTAAAATAAAAGCAGACGATAAAGTATTAAATTAAATATATCTTAAGCAAACTAAATGAAATTATTACAATCATAACTTATTATAATGGCAGTCTTTTGAACCTAACATCATGTATTCTTTATTTTATATCCCTGCATTTTCGTTGACGTCATTTTCTCAAAATAGCAACATGCTAGCACACATTGAAGGAAAAAAAAAAAAAAAACCCGCCAAATTTGGTGAATATATTATACTCATTTTTGTTATAATGCGACAACAAACTTGAAGTAAAATTAAAAACAACGGTATAAGTTGTCCGAATAGATTTTCCAAGTGTAAATAAATAAAACGTAGCCATACGTATAATAATTATTTTAAATAAAGAAGGTGAATATAGCAAGGTTTCTTCTAAAAAAATATTACACAATTTATATATTTAACACTGCAAAACATACGATGAAGTTAAACAACAACAAAAAAGGTACTAAATTATTTCCATAAGACAAGGACAGAAAAAAAGCCCATTATTTTATAGAACAGTATTATTTCCATCTTTTCTTGGAAGTTTTTGGAAAGAGAGAGAGAGGGGGGGGGAAGAGCAGGTTTTTTTTAATGATTTCGTTTTCCGTATAGAAATCCAGTAACAAACCAATATTAAAAGAAAATTCTTTGGAAATTTCTACACACACACACGTACGCAAAAAAAAAAAAAAAAAAAAAAAAAAAAAAAAAAAAAAAAAAAAAAAAAAAAAAAAGAGCATATCTCCTTCTGAAAGAGATTCGGTGAACTTTTACTAGAATATATTTGAGCAAAACATCCCTCTTACCATCGAGCGAAAGAAATAGTTTCCAACAGTCTTAAGAATTAGATTTTCTTGTCATTCTATAACGATCGAAAATCGAGTTTCCTTAGAGATATTTTTATTCCGAACTCGGATTTGTCTTTCATTTTCAGCCAAATATTCCCAGTTCTTTGTCTGATCTTTAAAGAAATAGACTAGGGAGCTCTAAGATATCTCAGCCATTGTCGGTTCTTTTGCATTGGAACGAAATTTGAATTTATTACTCTCGTATCTCGAGTTAAAAAAGAAATGCCTAGAGAGTGCACCTGCTTTTTTTTTTAAGGGATGACTTTTACCTAAAATTTTTTGTTGCTCATTTTCAGAAGTTGTTTTGTTCCTTTCTTTTTAACGCTTTTTTTTTTACTTAAAAGTTCGGAAAAAATTGTTGGAATATCTGAACGTTTGTGAGTGTGCAGTTCATGAACAGGCTTTCCTCAGCGACCACACTTAACAAAAAGTTACTTGTAATTTATTGAAGGAAGTATATAATAATGAATGTGTTTATCGCGTGCATGTGTTTTTGAGTAGTTTAAGTGTTTTCAAGATGGCTGAAAAGATATTTAGGAGGATACATGCTAGGATCGTCCTTTCACGTCAAAAACGGATGGCAAAATCGAAAAAAAAAAAAAAAAATTGGTAATCTGGTTTTATTTGACCGTCGGTTAAATATTCGATCATTTGCTGAGACTGTAGGCATAGACAAAGAATCCGTACGGTAAATTTTACATAATAATTTTAACATGCCAAAATGGTACCTAAAATTCTCACGTCTGAACAATAAGGAACTCGGAAAAATGTTTGTATTGTCAATATGAATGCCACATTGAAAATGAAGGAACTTATAGGAAAGGAAAACAATGCGTAACGAATCTTGATTTTTTACGTATGATCCTGTAACGAAGCGTCAATCCATGCACTGGAAGAGCCCATTTTCACCGAGAGCCAAAAAAGCTCAAATGAGAAAATCAAAATTCAAAGCAATGTTGATTGTTTTTTTTTTGTTGATATTTATGGGATTGTGTACCTTCATTGGGGCCGTGAAGGTCAGACTATTAATTAACATTACTACCTTCACATTCTTGCTGAACTCCGTGAAAGAAGAATTAGAAAACGACCTTATTGTGGAAGGGCAAGTCATTTCGTATTGGCTGTCAAGAGGTTTCTTGCCAAGCACAGCATCCAAGTGTTAGATCATCCGCTTATTTGCCGGATCTTGTACCATGCGATTTCTGTTACCTAAAATGAAATCGGTATTAAAAGGAACAAAATCTGAGTCCGTTGGAGGTGTAAAAGAGAAAGCGGCATGTGTACTGAAAGAGCTGACAGAAGACGACTTTCAGTTCTTTTTCGAACAATGGAAGATTCACATGGAGCGTTGTAGGGATAAAGGAGGAGTGTATATTGAAAATGATAATAAGTAAATATATATGAAATCAAAATAAAATGTTTCACATCGTCAGTCTCGTTATTTAATAGCCACACCTTGTACAATCACTTGCTAACTATACTAAATTTATTAGCATATTGCTTCAGTAACTGAACTTCTTTAATAGCTTTAACGAAGTATAAAAATTCGCATTTTAATGTTACCTTCAGACCAAGTGAGATGAATTTTTTATGTAAAAAGGAGCGTTTGTGATGATCTGAAAAATACGGTAATCGTTCTTTCGCTGTTTACAGCATATATATTTTCTTCTTCGTGCAAGACATTTTGAATCCGTCTGTTACTTCTGGCCGTGGTAGTCTTATGGTTATTGTTGGTGTCTCGCCACCGGCCACAGTGGGACGAAAGGGGTGATTTACTAGACATGTCATTTTCAACCAGTTATTCCCTCATAAGAATTTTAATGACATGATAATCTATGTAGTTTTTGTGCTGAATCGAATGGTGACATTTGTTTGACGATGGGAGCAAAGAGAAAAAAGCTAAAGCTCTTAGAATAAATCTATTTGGTTTTGTTTAGTTTCATATGAAATAGTACCCATATATCTAATATAAACAGATATATAAAAAATCTTACTAATTACATCCACAAAATACAATCACTTCTCAGCATTCAGATATTTTTCGGCCATTTTTCTTTCGGCTTTTTACTACGCAGGGTGAAATTTGGCTATAATTGAATTTGTTTATACGAATAAGTATTTATCTATACTAATATTTAAAATCACCCTGAGATGAATACATAATAGACATACTGAACAAAATTTCCTCTTTTACAATTAGAGAATTTTGTGGACTACTAGACTATATTAATAAATAACTCATAGTTTGTCCCAAACAGTATTGCTCTTATTGTGAAAATAAAATAAAACAAAAGCGCACAACGATCAAAATTTTATACAGCACACAACCTTCAAAAACATTCTAAAGTTTAAATATGATGTCAGTTTTACAACAAAATGAACAATGGCAAATGTTAAATTAATACAGTAGTCAATGAATTAGTAAAGCTTACGTTCTTTTCATAATTAAAATGAAGGCAGACGATAAAATTTGAAACTGGTTGTAAATTATTAAAACTACTACTAAAAATGTTCTTTTAATATATTAAAATAAAGGCAGAGGATAAAATATTAAAGTAAACAATAAATTCTGTAAGTTAGTTTTGATATTATTTTCAAATATTAAAATAAAGGCAGAGACAAAATAATAAAGCAGACGATAAATTATCAAAGCTATAGACGACATTCTTTTCAGACAATGGAATTAAAATAAACGATAAATAATTAAATTAAATATATCTTATTAAAAATATTACTATTATTCCAACAATATTGAAATAAATCTGTACATCATGGTTTTACATAACGAAGATTTTGCATCCCATATTGTTATTCTTAAATACGATTTGCTGGCAGAATCGAATGAAGTTGTATATGATTTTAACATATTTTTCTCACAAATTGTCCAAGGAAAACTTCTATGAATTCCATTTTTGGAACATTTTTGTAAAGCCCCTAAAAGTACAAAAAATACTCTGAAGTTAACATCCTCAAAAGTTATAATCCACTTCAAACCCCTTTTCAATCTTCTTGCTCTCGATTTTAGATATAGTTGCCGCAATCACGGTAAGTAGCGTTCATACACAATGTTTATCCCTACGTTTTCTATTACCCCAAAGCCTATAAGACGATATTAACTCATTTAGCAGAAAAAAGTCCATGTCCAAGAAAACGCCCGTTTCGTCCCACTGAGGCGGCGTTTCTGTCCAGTGGTGGGTTTGAACCTTGATGCCACTGAAGACCCGTCGTGTAGAGAGACGTTAAATCTAACGTGACTCCAATTCTTCCCCCTACTGTGGTGTTGAAGTTTGGAGAGGGAAGTAACAGCTCAGGTGTGGTCCTCGTCACTTGACCGAGGTTCAAAACTACGAGATCCGTTACCAATCGCCTTCGTGTTGCTTCTCAGTGCGACGTTTAAAAACAATAATATGGCCTTTGGTACTTATGACAGTAAAAATTACTGATAAAGCGAATACAATTTAATCTTTTTCAGGTACTAATTTTGAATGAAGAATTTGAACCCTTCTGTGGAGGTGTCATCCTCAGCAACAAATGGGTGTTGACCGCTGCCCACTGCATGCGTCTTGAACTGTTCGTTCGAGCTGGAGAACATGACCTCTCCTACATGGAGGGCCCGGAACAGCAAAGGAGAGTAGAAAAGGTCTTTGCCCATCCCCATTACGATCCTAACTCAATTGACAACGACTTGATGCTGCTGAGATTAGAAACCCCCTTCAATTTCACTCGATACGTTGCACCAATATGTCTTCCTTATGAAGACGAAGGAGTGCCGCTTCATTCAAGAGGTGTTATATTGGGTAAGAAATTCATGAAGTCATTACCGATCTCCTTTCTGTGCATTCACAATCAAGAAACATCCTCCTCCCCATATTCTGTTTCACCCATTACAGATTTTTCCCAAAAAGGGACATGTGTTAAGCTACATTATAATATATTATGATTATAATAATTACGTTTAGTTTGCTGAAGGTACATTTACATTGTTGAGATATATTTAATTTAATATTTCATCGTCTGCTGTTATTAAAATACCTGAACAGAATATTTTTGTTTTCTATAATACAGGGTTATTCAAAACGATTCATCCGATTTCAAAATTTCATATTTTTAAAAACAAACACCCTAAATTAATAAGTTATAAATAAATAAAAGGAAAACTGTAGAAGTTTTATAATATGAAAAATGGATGACCGTTGCGTATTCTTCGTGAAGCTGTTGGGATAAATAATACATGAGTGCAAAGGGAAAATACAGAAGTATTCTTTTACAAGTGTTCAATATAATTTCCTTTAGTTACACGTAAAATGTCAATTCTATATGCAAATTCCTGCCAAACACATCTGTGGTAATTGATTTTACTGTAGCCGTAAATCCAAAGCTTAAGTTCAAATAAATTTGTGAGTAACGGGGGCGCATACACTTTATCTTTTTTCTCCTCTAAGGAAGAAATCGCATTGAGCCATATCAGGTGACAGTTGTGTAACATCGAATAATGTGATCCACAACGACTGATCCAATATCGAGGTAGCTCCACAAAAGCTGCTTTTGGAAGCTTTCATGAAATAGATTCACGAAGAACTCACAAAGTCCACCTTTTTTGTTCACAATATGACTTCCACAGTTCCCCTTTGTATTCATTAATGATGCCTTATCATTGTGTGTATTTTATTTCTTGAAATCAGATTAATCACTTTGAATAACTCTATCCTCTTTTAGTTATTATTAGTACGCTTTAAATGAGTTAGATTTTTATGTTACCTCTGGAGCAGTCTTAAGTTATGCAAATCAAGTCGAGACTCCGTTATTTGACGAAGGACGATCAGAACGTAAGTTATACAATGATTCTGTGTAATCACCCTGCTTTTTTCCATGTTATATGTGTAAACAGTGACACAGAAACAATGGAAAAGCTATGAATTAAGTATCTATACTAGAATCTGATTTGGCCGTAGTAGCCAAATGGTTATGGTCACAAGCTCACTACCAGTGTTTTTCTCGTCGAGAAGTGTGACATTAATAATTCTTAATTTCTTTACTCAATATGTTACATATCTTGGGGATATTGTTCCTGAAGAATATTGCCATTGATGAAAATCGAAGGGCCGTAGATGACGATAAGATTTAAGAGAATGGAAATAGCAAAGAGCACCGTAAAAAAAAGATAAGCAAAACATTTTATTATCACTCCATTGAGAGAAATAACTGCAGATGATATAAAGAGTGATCTTAAAAAAAAAACGGAGAACAGTGCTGAATAAGAGAAATATTTATATCTATTAAAATATTTTTTATTCGTTGATTAAAAACTCAGCTTGAATATGACAAAATTTGTTGATCAAAAAACAAAATCTTTACAGCTAACAATGCATTGAGTCGTAGACGCTAGTAACTGCACCTTGACTCATCAGAAGCAGATTGAACTTTGGCGTGCAGATGTAGCGAATTTTGTGATAGCGATGGAGCCTTATAAGCATCCCATAAATTTTCTATGGGATGCTTGTAAGGTTGGCAGGTTTGGTGAAGCTTTTGGTCATATTATAGTGTCTATGGCTGCGAGGCAAGCCCTCAAGATGGCAGTGGTATGAATACTAGCATTGTCTTGTTGAAATAGTGGATCTGGATGGGTATCCACAAAAGGAAGGGCCACCGGTCAAAGGACTTAACTAATGTAACTTGGGGCTGCCAAAGTAGCTCTGATGACAACTTATTGTGATCAGGCACCGTACGAAATCGCAACTTATACCATTACACTCTACTGTTTGAATGTGTGACAAGTGAAAAAAAATCTTCCATCGTGAAGCTGATAGCTTTCCCTACGACAAAATCAAGACTCCACGCTAAGAGATATGACTAGATTCTATTCAGCAGGGCTCCATGTTACTGTTTTGTAGCTCCATTGCAGTGTTTGGCAACATTAATGCAGTATTAGGAGCACTCTCCACATTGATCTCCATGCAAGTAATCTAGAATCCTGAAGCCGTCTGCTAATAGTATGCCCAGAATTGTGGCAGTTAGTGAACTTCGTGCTGGTTGAACAATTTCTTAATCTTCCCTACATGTGGTCCATGTAGCAGACTCTAATTGTCGAGAGAAATTTCTTTGTATTTAATTCCACCAACAGCGTTTAATTGTAACATCTAAGTGAACGATACGTCGTGGAACCCGACGGAATGACCATCTGCCTTTATACAATTCTACGAGTCGACCATTCTCAAAGGTGTCCAACTGTTCAAGTGGTTGTTGTGTTCTTCTCAAAGGTATTTAAGCTTAAAAACTATAAATTAAATCAAAACACACCTGTCAGAGTCAAAATTACGTGCTTTGGGATACCCTTTAAAAAGTCTGTAGTGATGACGTAAATCATGTGTGTGTTGACATTACTGGGGCTTATACGGCTAACACTCCTTTCCATATGTAACAGAGGCGAAACAATATCCTAATTTGATATACCTTGCTTCTATCTGGGAGCCTATTTTTTGACGATAAGTGATATATATATATATATATATATATATATATAAATATAAAATATAATGCAAGTGAAGAGAAAGCGAAAAGGAAAGAGGGAGTATGGAAGTACAAAGAAACCGATCGGAAATAGAAAAAGATCTCAATTACATTCCTGGCGGTGCATCATCTGATATCAAATTCCATATGAAAGAAACAAAATGCCATTCAGACACAAAGACATTTTAAGCCCCGTACTTATCTAAAGATGGTTAGGTGCTTAGGGTTTTATCGTTTAATTATTAGAAGATTTATTTTTCTTTTTTCGAATTCATTTTCTCTTCTTTTTTTACAGGTTGGGGGAAGCGTCGAGACAATAAAGGCTTCTCTACCGAGGTTCTGCATCAAGCGGAAGTGCCCTTCATCTCCAAAAAAGAGTGCAGAAAAGCTTACGGAGATACCTATATAAGCTACAACATGCTTTGCGCTGGTTTCTCTAATGGACAGGTCGACTCTTGCCGAGGAGATAGCGGTGGACCTTTAATGCACGAAAGAAAAGACGGCACTTGGGCTGTTTACGGTATCACCAGCTTCGGTGATGGCTGTGGGAAAAAGGGGAAGTACGGTGTGTACTCAAATGTCTACAATCTCCTCGATTGGGTGAAAAATGTAATAAAATACATTGAAGTTCGCAATGGAGAAGACGCACCTGAGTATATCACCATCGAAATTGACTAGTTTCTGAAGGTGACTTCAGTTACTATTTCAAAAATTGAAATGCTTTAATGTAATTTAGCATTTTATTTGAAATGAAATGCTTTTGAAGCATACAAATAAATATAAAAAAAAATGACTGAAAAGTTCCCTCCCCCCTTTTATTTACAATACACTTAACTTGGTAAGTAAAAGCTTAAGAATTTTTTGATAAAATTGCCTTAAAACCTAACCAATATTTCCTCCTCGGCATGAATATATTCCATCTGAATCTTTTCTTTATATGTTCATTGCAGTATTTTACGCATCATTACGAAGTTTGGTTAAAAAGTAATGCCTCTATGGCCATAGGTTTTTTTTGTTCGTTTGTTACCGCTTTCTACAATTCTTCTTGTATCAAAAAGTTGCATGTATATCATCTATGAAATACAAATTCACTTTTTGACGTAGCCTCCATCCTTTCCACGCATTCACATAAACGTGTGATTCATCGGGCAAACCAATCGGAGAAGAATTCCGGTGGTTGTTGTCAACACAAGGATTGTATGGAAGCTTTCACTTCCTCGTTTAAACGAAACTGATTCTGCTTAGGTGCGCTTCCCTCTCATGAAAGAAGTCAAAATCGCAAAGGGCAAATCGGATGAAATGATACTTCACTTCTTCAACCTCTATATATGTCGCCATATTCATCAGTTCTCATCAACAAATGACTCTTGGGAAGAAAGATGTTGACACCAGAAAAAAAAAGAAGAATTTTGAAAATTGGGTTACAAATAAAAAGTAGTTACGGCCATGGAGACATTACTTTTCAACCAAGCCTTGTACTTATTTTGTTGCCGCAGTAGCGAGGTAGTCATTGGCCTCGAACTAGCTGCCTCACTGCCTTGGAATAGAGCTCTGATATCACTAAAGAATCTCCATATAGGAGGGGTATTGCCATGTGATTAATGTATGATGTTAATGCATGATTAATGTACCATGCCATATGGAAAAATACTTGTATTTATGTTTTCTTCAAAATTGAACTTTTTTTAATATTCTTGTACAATTTCATCTACCTCACCTTAACACTGATATTTTCTACTTTCAAAAAAGGTTATTTTCTGCGCAGTCAACATAATTTTTTTAGTATTATTTTTGATCCAATTTTAATGTGCTCCTTTGCGATAAAAAATGTTTTGGCGATAAATCGCCAAAAAGGTAACCTTCCTTCTGGTTACAGAATCATATCAACTGGTTACTTTTCTTCTGGTAACCCTGACACTTTGAGGTGCTTTTGAAAATTGTTCAAAGCAGCACACTAAACTAGGATTTTACTCAATAAACATTTATAAATCTAAGTATTGCATAAAATTTGTTTTAAATTAAAAGAAATTTGAATAAAAAAATTAAAACTTCTTAAAAATATCATTGAATTTAATTTTTGTAATTAAAATGATTTTCATTGAATAGAATTTTATATTTAGATGTACACTCTACATTTTTAAAATTATAAAAATGCAGTGTTTTTTATGTGCTAGAAGTACTTAAGGATAAGTAATGCAGGTATTGATTCTTAATAGTTCATAAATAATGACTGATATTTATAAATGAGATATTTTTCTTTATACGGACAGATATATAAGTTTATAGATTAAAATATGATTTTCATTAGTTTTATTTTGAAAAGTGTGACGATTATTTAAACTTAATGTAAAATAAACTCGTTTTTACCAGTCGAAGAGATCAGAGCTACCGTAAAAATGACGTAGTTATAAAATATTTCAAAAGAACACAGCATGGTTGATGAACATACTTGTCATAAACATACTAATTAAGTTAAATATAGGGAACTATTTCATATCTGAAAATGTGTACAATGGACTGGGACCTATTCGAGATATTAAGCCAAGATAACCTTAAAATAATAGAGATATGCACATAATTTGAACTAAAATTGCATTCGTATTTTAATGCTAGTATCATGCAATCGTGATCACGAAATTTCAATTGTGAATAACACCATTACGTCAGAAATATTAGAGTACTTTATAGTTTTCTAGCTAACAGACATAACATTTTTACAATGTATTAGGACTAGCAGAAAGTTCTATTCGCTTGTGAAAAGAAAGAAACTAATACCTTTTTCATGAATTTAACCCGTAAAAGATGAAGTGAAAAAGTAGGACATAAAAGGGGATCTGCGGTCTCAAGGACCACGCTTGTCATAATTTTTTAAGAATCTTTTTCCTAGGTTCGAAATTACGAAGTCCGTCGCTAATAGCCCTAGTGTTGCTTCTAGTGCGACATAAATAAAACCAAATCAAATTTATTTCTCTTAGATGTTTTTTGAACTTTCAGACCAAAAAAAACTTTTCTTACTTTCTGGTTTTATATAATCTCTCTGTATATGTATATTTATACATAAAGTTACATGTGTGTGTGTACGTACTTTCAATGTATACCTACAAGTGCAAATTTTAGTAGGAAATTGCATCAATAAAATTTCATACGTCGAGAACGAATATTCTTTTGCAAAATTAGAATTAATATAAAATGCCATTGGCCAACCTGTATTTAGCACCGATATTATTAGTAGGAAGAATTTCTTTAAATATTCATACTTAGTGAATAAATTTAAAACCTAAATTTCGGTGGAAGAATTGATTTTGATACTATTATGCTGTAAACGAGGATTTCAGAAATTGAGTCAAAACCAAAATGCATTTAAAATTTCCTCGCGAAGCAACATATTAATAAATCAAATGGGAAAGAGCACAACCCCATTCGTTTACCCTATATTCACGTATAAGTTATAATCGATAAGAGTTTTTAATTGTTTGGCGAAATTATACGATATCGCGAGGCACTAAAAAAAGGCATTTTCAGAAAAATATTACATAAGAATTCATCCATCTTTGTTACAAAAGATGATTATTAACCGTAAGATTACTAGAAATATCGAAAAAGAGACCATTAATTTTTACTAATACTTTTTGCCCTCTTTAAATGATTTGTACAAAACTTCAGCTTAAATATGAAGGGGTGATGAATCAGCTACATCCAAGATAATAAATACCAGAGCCAGAGAAGACATAACTCGTTTTCTGCAGTGTATGGTAATTCAGAGAACTGTGTGAAAAGACAAATGTTCTTCTATTGATTCAGAACTCTTGAGGTAAACATTTTGCAATGTGAGCATATTTCCAAAGAATCCAAGCATGTTGTTTTCTGCGGCTGAATAGATTCCCCCAAGACAATATAGCCCGGAAAGAATAAGGTTTATTCTTTTACCCTTTTGTATCAGAACTTAGGCTATGAGATTGGATCGAAAATTTGAAAGAATCTTACCATCTGCTTTCCGCTTCACGATGTGCATCGATACTCGAGAAGATAATGGATCGATGTTCATAAAGTAACTTTATCGTCTGCTGAATGATTTTTCTCGTTCGGTATTGGAAATCATTCAAAGTAATTGTTCGAAGTGTTCGCGCGCACTTGTGTTATTTTTAGAATTAACTTAATGGTGAAGTAGAAGAGTTTACATTCGATGGAGAGGAATGGATTTTCCGATTTCTCTAAGAAGCTAACCTTTTCACTTTCGAACTAAATTAATAGATTTTACAAGAATTTTTCTTTTAGTTGGAATCGAAAAGTTCACTAAGCCTTTGATGTCTAATGAAAAACTCACTCTTAAGAAGTTGAACGAAAAGAACTGTGGGATTTTGTTTATTACGGCTCCATTAGAGGGTAATGCGATTTTGTCAGAGCTTCGAATTTTTAAAGCATGCTAGTAAAAAAACGTTTTTATTTATTTAAACAAAACCGTTATTAAATACGAATATTAGTATATGGACAAGGGAATAAACAGACTGAAATTAATTATTTCATTCCAAAATGTTTAAAAGAATTAAAAACTTGCAGTCGGGCTTTTTTGACTTGTCATATATTATACGTTATCAAAAAAGAGGGAAAAAAAAAAAACAAATTAAAGTTAGATATTGATAGGAAATACAGGACACATTGAATACATTTTTGTTGTAACTTAATATTTCTATTTTAATACTAATAAAATAATATAGTTAATATTTTAATTTGTATAAATGAATCACAAAATCGACAGGAAAAACAATGAAAGGAATCTTATTTCAGAGCTTTGAATTTCGTGCGTTTGTTTATGAATTTTATTGCAGAACTTTTAACGCATTTGAATGTGAAAACATTAATTGCTGATATTATACTAAAAGAGCGTATTGTTTTATTAGAATAGTTCTATCAAATTTAAAAATTCATTTGTGATACTGAACTGATTTCTCTTCTGAATGTAACTGGTATTCCTTATGACTTCAAGCGCAGGAGAAAAGAAATAGTTTCGTTTTGCTTTATTTCGCAAGAAAAAAAACAGATTTGAAACTTGCTTTCTTTAAAAGAATGAATGATAGAAGGCAGTAAATTTCATTAAAACATTGGATTTATTTTTCTGAGCTAAATGTTACATTTTATAAAGTTTCCTAAAAACAGTTATAGGAAAACTCATTACACATAACTGCTATAAAAAATAACTTTCTCTGAACAATATCTTACATTTTTACTTTTTGTTAAATCATTTTTGTTTATTGTTATTTTTTCAGCATGGAAATCAAATATTTATAAATGATACGTGGGAGTATCGTAAATTTTTAATTGTAACTAAGATAAAACATATTTTGCTCACATTAATTAATTCTTACGTGTATATTTTTTATGAATTACAGCTATTAATGTTGATTTATTTTATTTCACGAAGGTGCAGATTGAAGCAACTCGCAATATCGCAAAGTTTTATTAGCTTGGGGTATCGTGGAGATAATAAACTAAAAGATAATCTCTGAATACAAACTTAATATTTATTTATTATTCTTAAGACTTATCTACAAAGTTGCTATACAGAGTTATATATTTCTCCCAGCGTTTTTATACCTCTAAGGCCGTCATTGTAAAACTCCGTTGATTGGATTCTATCTTCTCCATATTGTGCCTGTTACTTCAACTACGGCTTCCTGAAACCAAACAAATCAACAAGAATAGATGCAATTGACAACATTATGTACATAAGGATCAATTAATTTTCAGAATGAATTTTGTCCAAATATCTTGGTTATTTCGTAGTTATAACTAAACCTGTGCATAATTTGGTAGTATTTTTAGTTCATTATGGAAAAAAAAAGAACCATCTAACTTTCCGAAAATGAGTCGCTTCGCTAAAGTCTTTAGAAGATGATCTGATTTTGCTCTTAAGATTCGAAGTAAAAGAAAAAAAAATTCTAAAGGCTGAATAAATAATTCATGGAATTTTTTTATAATATTTTCCATAAATAATAATGCCATGCATCTAAGAATCCTTTTAAATAAATTTAAAACAATAAATAAGGTTGGTTAAAAAATACTTTTGTTGACAACAGAACGCATTCCTGCGGAAAATTGGACTTACCATTTTGCTGTTATCTGTTAAATGTGCAAAAGCAAACATGACCCTGATTTCATTGGTTTTGATGTGGCAGTTATTTGCCACCTAATCCAAATTTGATCGTTGCTGCGTCGAACTGTAGAAGACACCAGGATTCCTCATTACCCACCGAAAACCGAGTAACAATCGAAAAATGAGCTACTTCCGGTGAAACAGCGTGACCGTGGTAACATAATGGTCATGGTCGCGAACTTCCGGTCGCCGTTATTTCCGTCGAGTCGGGGCTTAAGTCCTGATGCCACTGAGGGCTTATCTTTCAGCGGAGCTGATGCAGGTTAAATTTGTTTCTGCTCCAAGTCCTCACGTAGGCTTGGTGTAAAAATTTATTTGGAAAGTGCTACCTCAGAGGTGTCGTAATCGTCAATTGATCAAGATTCAAAATGATGATGTCTGTTTCCAAAAGCTCAAGAGTAGCTTCTAAATGGGACTTTGATAAACAATCAATCAATACGATTTTTCTTCTTCAAAGAAGGCATAGAACGGTCTTTTCGACTGGAAAAGTTTTTTGGGAGTCACACTCACGGACTTTTTATAGCAAAAGAAAAATGACCACATAAGTATACCTCCCCATTCCTAATGCGGGTATTTTTTAATTTACTCTCGTAATAGTAATATTATTGATACTCAGTTTTGTAGCTCTAATTCTACGATTGAATTATGTTTCTTTTAGGTAGGACGTTAATAAATCAATCAACTCATAACTGAATGTGAGTTAATTTAGCAATTAATTTTTTTTCCCGGAAAATTTCATCAAACTCTGATAATAGTTTCTTTTTTATTCTAAATTATATGATTAATTTTGTTATTTTTCAAATTGTATATCTTTTATTATTCGCACCTAGTTCTCACTTCCACTAAATTTTTGTCAGACATGCATTTTAAATCAGTTTTATTCCAATCCAAATAAAGATTTCGAAACACTCCAGAAGACTGTTTGAGAAAAAGAAACCGCAAAATGGCGCACATTTCCTTAAAAACGTGAATTCCATCTTTATATTGCTCACTCAGAATTCGGAAAAATCAACAAGGGAAACTCAGAGTAGTTGAAAAGTCAAACAGAGATTCGGGTTTTCTAGAGAAATTGACAACTTCTCAAGGGAAACATCCCAAGCTCTTTTTAAATCGCTAGATATTTATTGGTCAGCAGATTTCTTTGCAGCGAAAGTTTTATTCAGTGAAATACACTCGGAATGGATTGTAGTAGAATGTTTGTAAAAAGAACAGTATTATACAACAAAGACTTTAACGGGAGTCTTTTGTCTTTTTTTCTCTTCAACAACCACTTGAACTGTCTTATGAAGTAATTTGATTTGAGAACCTCTGATAGTTATGTGATTGTGATTATTTATTAACGGTGCACTCTGAGAAACAACACGAGGACTACTGGCGACGGACCTTCGTAATTTGGAATCTCGATCAAGTGACGAGGACGACACCTGAGCTGGCACCTCCCTCTCCAATTTTCCACACCACAGAAAGACTTGAGACTTTAACCAGATGTAGCATACAATAGCCCCTTTACAAGGCGGGTCATTAGTGTCATCAGAGCTTGAGCCCACGATTCAACTTCTTCTAGTGACTAAATTAAATAAAAAATCGAAGTTTCTATGCAAAGTTTTGCAAAGAGCATATTTAGCCACTTAAGGTGTGCTTTTTTAACAATAATTATTAAATTATTCAATTTAATATAAGAATTAAAGTAAGCGATGAAATATCGAAAAAAGGACAATAGTAAACTTTTCCGGTATTAAAATTAAAGGAAACGATAAATCATTAATTTGAATATTATATCAGCTACATGTAATTCAAATTAAAGCAAACGATTAATTATTAAATTGAATATATTTAAGCTAAATGTAAATAAATTTGAAGCAAGTGATAAAAAATTGTAATCTGTTTTGCCAAAAGTGATCCACCTGAAACAGTAGCCCCGTGGGTGGCGAGTAAAAAAATCTGAAGTATAGTGAAGTAAGATTGATGTGATAGCTTTTATAAACTGAGAAAAGTTTGTAATAGAGAGTGAGATATCGGAAGGTTAAAACGTCGGAGTAAAACGTGTGCTGATTCTGATAAGAAAAAAAAAGATATTAGATGGTTTGATGCTAAGTGTAGCAATTGATTACCCTTGAAAGAATATGTAACAGGATTCAGAATAAAGGTGTCTGATGCACGTTAAATCTGTCGAGGCTTAAAGTCCTCCCTTTGGTGTGTTGTGGATGAGTGGAGAGGCAAATGCCAGCTTAGATGTCATCTAGTCATTTGACCGAAGTTCAAAATTATGAGATTCTTCGACAATAGCCCTTATGTTATATCTAGTGCGACGTTAATAAAACAAATCGAGGACAAGTTAAGTACTGATTCGGTTCCGGTTAGGAGGGGTCAGATAAGTAAATATTTACTTTAGTAATCTTGGGGTTAGGACGCGTGTAGAAATCTGCTTCACATACGTGATAACATGAATATTGAATTTTTATGATGGCGCAATTAAGAGAGAAAAGTGATACCTAGGCGTTACTAGATTACATCATCATAAACACCTGATTAACGAAATAACATAACTGAATAGTACAGTGCGGTCATAGCGTGGCTCTTATTCTAATAAAATATATGCATGAAATATGGTAAGCTATAAAACTACTCAATGTACAATACCAATTAATTGACATGTGATAATATGTGTATAGAGAAAATGGTATCAACAAAAATTCTTATGAACAAAATGAAGGATACATGGTGTCAGGTTCAAAAGATTGATATAATACATTTATGATTATAAAATTACATTTCGTTAGCTTAAGATATATTTACATAGCTGTTAAGACATATTTAATTTAATATTTTATAGTCCGCTTTTATTTGAATATCTGAACAGAATATTATTGTCCACTTTAATAACTTATCGTTGCCTCTTATTCTGATATTTAACTTAATAATTGATCATTATGGCAGAATCGTCTACTTTTTGTCGTTAACATTGGCAACATCATTGTAACATAGTTTAGAACGTTTTGCTTATGAAAATAAAAATGCATTGGGAATTTGAAGAAGGTTTTTTTTTTCTTGATTATAAGTATTTCTTTGGAGCTTGAGTCTCGGAAATACGCTTACATTTACGATGATTATTATTCATTTCGAATAATTCTGCTTTTTTGAGAGCTTAAGAGAAAAAAAAAGTTAGCACAGGTTAAAATGAAATTAGCACAAGGAATATTTCCTTTTTTAAATTATTTAACAAACTTAAGCTGATCAGTGTCAAAAAAAATTATTCTATTCTTGCTAATTAAGAAAATTAATTATGTTACTTAAAAATATTAAAAATTGTACTGATTCTACTAAACATTTTTATAAAAAAAAAATCTTAAGAAATTATATTTGTTTGTGGATACCTTATGAATTTTGTCCAAGCAGAAAGCTTGGTTGATGACTTGTTAGGGCAGTTCCCACTAATTCAATTAATGCATAACAATTAAAGTAAACTGATAGTTATTTTAATAAATTTATATACACCCAAATATTTTTTTACATGTTAAATTTGGAGATATATTCCACAACTTTAAGAAATCGTGTAAGATGAAAAAACTCTAAATATTTTCCCAAAAAACCATGCAAGAAAAGTAATAATGAAATCTGTATTACATGTTTAAAAAACAAAAACAATTCATTTTTATTAAAAAATTGAAATTAATGCACATTGAAAATTCAATCTGTAAGTGCACACAACATATAAAAATTCAAATTGAAATTAGAAATAAAACTACTAACTAACAACTATTCATCGCTATTTGATAACAGGCGTGCACGTTTATTACGAACTGGATCAACAATGCTACCATTAGTAGATGTGTCAGATATGCCTGGCAAAAATGTCGGCTTTGATACAAATGAAATTTTGTCGTTATAAAGTCTGTTATTAGCAGCTGTTTTTTGGATTCTCTCAAATTACTTATATAATATTATAAAAATATAACTAATTGCTTATACATCTTCTTGATATCCTGCTACATAAGACTTAAGATTACGTTGGATTTGTAATCCATGTTCTATGTCAAGATCATGAGTAAGAAAATGTTGTTCCATACTTGTAGCAAATTTCAAGCCCTTGAGAAATAAATCAATTGTTAATAGATGAACTTCACCTTCGACTGCGTCATTATCGACTTCTTTATTATCATAAACTGTTATAAATTTGATCAAATCGTCCTCATCCGAAGGGGTTTCTAGCTGCAATTCTTCTATGTCAGCAGTTTGCATGTTCAAATCTTTACCACCAATTGCATTTGATAGAGTTATAATTTCAAAACACACAGATACTTTTTGTGCTACGAAACTTCCATTTTTGACGCATGTTGGCAAAATATTTTTCTAACAAACATTTGCTTTTTGTAAGCAGCTATGAGTTTATTAAATATTTTAACTGGAGAATGACCTCATGTTTGCAGATGAAAATAAATAAGCAATACTGAAAGAAACATATTCTTCAGATTTGTCAGATTATAGTATTAGTATTTTGATAGAATATGTAAAAAGAAATTACAAGCACAACAGACTAGATTAACTTTTATAGAAGTAAAGCTTCTACAGGAAAATATCTACGCTGCACTCTCTTGAATATATATTGATTCGAAATGTCCATAAACTTTGAAAAAATTTAGTCGCTTTTGCCTGTTACAAAATGTATTACTGAAAGATCGTTTCCGACTATGAAATATTTAAAAAACTATTTAAGAAACAGTACCTCTAGAATCCATTTAAATGAACTCTGTATATACATATAAAATATATCAGAAAGTGAAGAAGTTTTATATATTTTGCAAAAACAAAAACAGAGATTAAAAATAACTTTGTAAAAATTAATATGCAAAAATTTTTCATTTCATTGTACTCACACCTTTTCGACTTTTTTTTTTTTTTTTTTTTTTTTAAATTGAGAACATTTTTTCAGTCATCAAATGTTTTTTTCGGCTGTTTAATCATTTTGAATTTTACTGATTCTGGTTAGTAGCTATTTGTTTTTGTAATTTGATAAAAATTATACCAATTCTTGAACATTTTTAAATCGGAGAAATAAGAATGATGTAGCGCATTCTTTAGTTTTTAGAGTTTTTTTTTTAAAAAAAGTTTTAGCGTATTCTTTAGAGGTAATTCTAACATGAAGAAATTGCTTTCTTCATGGTTATGATGGTAGGCTACCAGCTCTCCCCAAAATTAATTACTGAGTTTGGGCTATTCGCGATTTTTTCTTCACCTACCTTGGGGACTTAAATTGAGATTGGTTGCAAGATTCAAGCAATATCTTCCCAACCAAAATGAAACGTGAGTATGATAATTAAAGGCAGGTAGAAATAAAGTGAAATGAGGTAGATATGACGGTATATAAGCAGAAGGAAGTCTAGCGGATAGGGGTCAAGTAGCACTAACACCGAGTATATGCCTTACAAGCGGTAGACGATATCAAGAATTGCTACGGGCGATAGTGATCGTAGTGGAGTCAAGAAACTAAGTCAACATTAACTGGAGAGATTTTGGTAAGTCGTCATTAATTCGGTATTAGTCGAATGGGTGAATCTATCTAGGATGTATCCAGGAGAGCCAGTATCCTCAGACATTATACAGCAAGGTTATTATATAAATAATTGTGTTATATTTGTCTAGAGTCTTCTTTTGAAGATTATTGACTTTTAGTGTTAGTTATATTTAATTGAGTTATGGCACAAGATTCGGGTAGGAGAAATGATTCGCCATAAGTACACCACTGCATTCAATATAGGAATAATAAACTCTTTTAAATATTCCTTTTTGCAATGTGGCTTCCAAAAGCAGAGTAAGTGGCCACTTTTGGTACAGTATCTGCTTTTGATTGATTAATTTTTCTTTAACATCGCATTTAGAAGAACGTGATGATTTCTGGCGACAGACTGCGAAATTTTGAGCGACGGTCTAGTGACAAGAACGACATTTCAGCTGGTCCTACCTAAGACTCGGCTATTGCGGCCAGATATTTATTGTACAAAGTGTTCTAGTTTTCAAAAATATTTTGGTTGTCTATAAAAGCACTCCTATATTATAACTCCACAATCTGATTTTTGGTTCTGAGTGAGCAATGTTTTACCCGCCATATCGAGGGAGGAGGTCCCTAGGGACATTTGACAGGGATAATTTGAACCCTAGATGTGTCAGTTCAGAAAAAAACTTGTTCAGCCGCTTTTTGTCGTGATCTTATCAACCGGACCAAAAGGAATTCACCTTGGGCTAATTGTTAAGGTGTTTTAACTTCTGTTGTTGTTGAAGAAGGGCGCCGCATGCTCCTCCTCCAGTATCATCGTGATGACACGAAAAACTAAAACAGTCCTCTCTGTCATGGGCTGTCTCGAGTATAGGTGGCGGGTCTATTAGACGTGGGTACCATTGCTCGTTTATCACTAAGGAGGTTAAGTAGTAGATTTGGTTGTTCAATGAGGTGAGAAGCACATTTTACCATAAGTTTGGAGGAAGGAGCAGAATGGGATAGATTGCTCGTCTCTGTTAGGTCGAGAGATTGCTTACTGGTTGGTCGAAAGGAGAGGTTCCTATCTGTCCGGGACGGTGCTAATGATTTAGCCAGAAATTTGAAAGAGAGAGGAATGAAATTAAGTTTCAGCGGGGTTTTATTGAGTAAAATTTCACGGAGTCTATGTAATTGAACATTATTTTCTACTTGGAGTACATTTCTATTCGTAGAGTTGTAACACCCGATCGTTCCGGGCGTTATCTTGTGCCATCACTAATTTCAAATATTAAATACTACGACACCAATAATTACAGAATCACCAAAACAACTATCACAATTTATTAGTATATATCTACTATGACACCAATAATTGTGCTCTCCAGGTTAAGTTATCTATCACTTTAATTCAACCCACCAATAATAATCTAACAGCCTCTTACCAATATCTTTTATCAGCTGCAACTCCGAATCTGGAACAACTGCTGAAAATACTGAAACAAATCTTTATCCGAGTAATCTAAACTCGGACCTCTATACTAATCTGTAATCTCAATACTAATCTGTAATTCCTCAATACTAATCTGTAATTCCTCAATACTAATCTGTAATTCCTCAATACTAATCTGTAATCTCAATACTAATCTGTATATGCACTTAGACTTCACCTCCTCTCACTACAACGCCTCTCTGCTCCTCCTTCAGATACTCTACTCCTTCAGATGGAGTTTATATAATTCTCAATTTAACTGCTTCACTTCATTCCTAACTGCTTTACATATTAATGTTCTTCATCACGTTTAATTTTTGGTTGGGCAAAGGTTGTTTAGCGAAAGCAATCAATCTCAATTGAAAGTCCCCAAGGTTAGTGAAGAGAAACCGCGAATAGCCCAATGTCACAGAGTTTTATCTATTTTATTGAAGAATTTATCTGAGAGTTTTTTAATAAAAATTCTAAGGGATAAGTATTTTATTGATTTTCCGATAACAATGTTTTTCATATACTACTGGGTTTTGAAAATTTGTCTAAGGATAATATTTTGGAAACTCTTAAAATAGTCTATCGTAGTATCCGCAGAATCAGCCCAAATTGGGTAAGCGTAGATCAGGATTGGTTGGATTATTAGAGTAATGATTACTCTAACCGATTTAGAAGAAACTGCCTAACCACCAGATATGCAATCTCGGACAGATGGAACAGAAACGCATAATTTCACCGATCGAAATATATTGATGGTGAGGTAGTAGGAGACTTGGAATGTAATTTTAGGCTATCAAACATGTCAAATCGAATAAAAAGAAATCTCTTTCGCATTAATTGAAATTGGATTTAGTTCAGTTTAGTTTTTATTAACGTCGCACTAGAAGTAACACGAGGGCTATTGATGACGGACCTCGTAATTTTGAACTACGGTCAAGTGACGAGGACGACACCTGAGCTGGCACCTCCGTCTCCAAACTTCCACACCACGCCGCAGGAGGACTTAGGACCTCGACAGATTTCATGTTTCATCCCTACTTCACCTCGCGTCTGACTCCTGGGCTGAACGCACGACTCGGTGGAAACGATAGCGTCCGTGAGCTCCTGACCATGTCCACTAGGCTACTTCGGCCACTTAGATTTTCAATGGGGACTGCTTTTAAACCAAAAAAGAGCGGCCTGAGAGCTGCATTGGCCCAGTCTTGATTTTTAAAAAGAAACCTCGATTGAAAAATAAGATAATTTTGATTATTCCAGAAAAAACTCGACTATTACAGAAATTTTGAAAAATATGGAATGAAAAGCTCAACAATTACGATTATTCCAGATGTTTTAATGAGAAAATGTTTTAAGTATTATGTTAATTAAGACAATGGGTTTCAAACGAGACGTCAAACATAATAAATTTTACAAAACAAACGAAACCATTACAAATTTTCAAAAGAAAAAAAAAAGTTTATGAAACATCTAAATTCTACACACCCATTTTCTAAACGTCAATTTATATAGCTTTGGTTTAAATTTTGTTGTTCTTTTTTTTTTTTTTAACAAGAAATCAGTTATCTTTAAATAACAGTAAAAACTCGAATGAAAGAAAAAAAAAAATCTTATCGGCAAATGCTAAAAATATCTGCTCTTGAATTACGTTATTAAAAAAACAACCCAAATATTTCATGCGGGAATGAACTAATCTTCTTTGTAGGTCAACCACGTGCCTTGATTTCGAGCATTTCACTTCATTTCAAATCGGGAAAAATGACTGTTTCAAACAGAAACTTTTAGAGTTCTTTTGAACTTTTGAGAGAGCACTGAATTTATTTCTTGTTAAGAGATAGGATTAAAAATATTTTTTGTTTTCGCGATATGAGCGTTAAATCTCAGATGTACATTTTTATTTGAATTTCAAAATGTGCGTATTCATTTTATCTCGAACTCTATTCTTTTGGTACGAACCGAATGAAAGAAGGATGCATTTTTTTCTATTTGGAGATACAAATACTTTTTGAGATTTTGAAATCCGATGAAAGTGTTTTGAATTTCTCAGCTTTTTATCCTTCATTCTAAAAGGTGTTTTTTATTATCTGAAAAATATCGAGTTTGCGACACGCAGATGGAAAAGGATTGTTTTCTTCTTTTATATCGCCATACGTTTTTGTCCTTTTTAATGGAGAGCAATCACTCTCTGTTAATGATTTCGGTAGAGATTTTCATTCTAACTTAGCTATCGATTAAACTAAAAGAGTATTTTTAAAAGGATAACAGCTTTTTTTTCTCAATACCTTTAAGTAACATCTTCACTCAATGAATTCTTTTTTAATACATTTCGTATTATAATAAAACAACCATTCTTTAAATAATTTATGTTTATTGTGTGTAACAAATATTAGCTTTTTACAGTTAAAAAATAACAAAAAATTGTAACAATTGTTTGATAACAATTGTTTATCTTGAACACTATTTCAACTGAAAAAGTTGCTGCAAAAATTTTCCTCTTTTCCTGTTTTAGAAAGAATATTAAGTTTATTTACTGCTTTCCTTTTTGACTTAGGGCTTGGGGGAACAACGTTGTTCAGAACAAAGCATATTTCTTTTTATAGAGACAAGTAAGAGAAAAGGAATATTATTTCTTTCACACATAATAACTTTTTCTAGTCATTTGCGTTTTATTTACATAAAACTATGAGAACATTTGAAAAATTAAAATCAACCAGATGATAAAATTGTACAACTAATAAAAAAATTAAGATCCATAATTCCAAAGAGTATTTAAAATGTAGTTGTCATGAAAATAATTATCTGGTTGATCAGGATGTTTACAAAAGAATATCCTAACTTTGAAGAGTTACATATACAAAAACTAAAGAAGTTATAATCTTTTTGGACAAATTAAATCAAAAATAATACTTTAAAATTCAAATAATTATAAATGTTAAATGTAAGGCTAACGATATCCAATCGATAATAGAACTCACTCCAAACTTTTTATACACCAAATGGGCTATTGTTTAAGTAAGCCACAAAATGTGTTTTGTCGTATCTGACCATTTTCTAAAATTTATCGAAACTGACCACTTTTCAAAATTTTACCGAGATTTCGCGTATAAGTCTGATGCCTGTTTTTTTTTTTTTTTTTATCAATGATGAACTTAATTTTCAAAAATATGTTATTATGATTTTCTCCTATTTTTTTTATTGGAATGAAGTAAATCGTTTTAAAAATAATAATTTTACTTACCAATTCATTGATATATTACAATAAATCATAAAAAATCGAGAATCAAGAACTGACTGAAAATGAATAAAATTGCTCAGAATTTTAAGGAATTATGAGGCAGAATTTCGGATAATTGTGAGGCAGCCATTTTTATCTCAAGAGTCTCGAACTCCTTTTTATGTTAGTGGCCTGAGTGATGTAGTAGTTAGCATCTGACTGCGAGCATTGCCGACCCATGCTCGATTCCTGGCGGCTTCCGCTCGGGTAGTTGGTCATGTTTATCAACTCACCCCATCATCACTTTGAAGTCAATGAATAAGTCCCAAATTCGTTTGGAAAGTTGACTGAGACTCCATCGTCGAGCTCGACTCTCCTGGACACTAGCTAGTGATAAGCGCTTCAGGCCCAATGGCTGTAGAAACGCAAATAGGCATCGCCTGGGGGGGGGGGACTTTTTAGGGCCATGCAGACTTTTAACTTTTTTTAATTTGGTTTCCTTCTTGGAAGGTTTGGGATCAAATGATTTTAATATTGATTTACCATTATTAACATACCAAGGAGATTTTGAAATTGATCACGACAGTAAATTAAATAGAAACAGACTCTCTTTTAAAGGGAACATTCCATTTGGTGGCGAAATTTGTTTCTTCGTAGCGCATTTCATAGAACAAATTTTTTGAGCATATTCGTGATAGTTTTAATATCTGCTGCTAATCGCGTTCTCAAGTCGTAAATATTCGTTAGTAAGGGTGGGCAAAACACTTTAACTCTTACGCCCCGAAAGAAAAAAAATGTAGGGAATTTAGCTAGGACTTTTATTAATAATAAAAGTGTAAAAGTAAAGGGGAAGTTAATTTAGAACCATTCTTGGGGATCACTGATTGAGACCTACATCCATTTAAATTGAAGCACCGGACATGCTGAAAAAAGGGAGGGATGAATTATATTATCTATGGATATCAATAATGTTTCTATGTGGTGGTCACATTATCCATTTACAATTTTATAAATTTAAAAGAGCTATTTTTAATTCAATTTGCCCTAAATGGTTGTAACTTTTTTAGTTTAGGTAACTTTTTTAACTTTTGTTGTAACTTTTTTAGTTAATATTGGAATTTCAAAGTTGGGATATTATTTACTAAACCTCCTGCATAACCTGATGAAAGAAAAGGATCAAATCAAAGTAGGTGACAATTTAATATTGGTATTTAGGGGTAATAGACGCCATTGAGTATACTAGTTTGAACTGAATTTGTTTTTATTTTACTCTCATATTTTGCCAATCCGTACCACACTCCAGATTTTAAGAAAAATGCGCATTTTTTGTGGTATAAATGTAAGAAAGGATCGAACATAAAGGGAGTGGGAAGAAATAACAAAGAGAAAGATCGCTAAGGTATTAGGAGCCGCCTCACCTGTGTTTACCTAAACAGTGAGGGAGAAAGGAAAGTTCAATGGTGCATTTCGAGGGTCGTAAATCCCGTACATAAATAAAGAAGGGAAGTCTCCAAAGGGAATACTATAGTGTAAAAACCGCTGTTTAATGCAAGAAGAGTAGTAAAGGTCACTTACATTAGTTACCTTTTCCCAGAAACTAGAACGACCTTCACCTCCAATTGTGAACGCCGAGTTTATCCATGAATAACACCATAGAAATTATTGTAAAAGCATGTAATGTCGTGATATCTCTCTCTCTCTCTATATATATAAAATCCACAGAGAGATAAGTAGTACATAAATGTGTAACGTTCGTCTATTTCTATCTGATTCTTGTGCCATAGTATAATTAAATACAACTATAAATAAATTTATCAATTACTATAATATAATATTTAATGGGTTATGGCTCTCTTTGGGACTTTGAGATCAGCCTACCAATTTAAATATCACTGAAATAATACGTTCTTACCAAACCCTTCCAGTTGGGGTTGCTTTTGTCTGTCAAATCCTCTGCGACAGCTATAGCCAGTAACTACTCTTGATATTATCGGTCTCTCGCTAGAAATATTCTCAGAGTTAACTTACACTCTTTCTCTATCCTCTAAATTTCACTTTACTATAAAAAAGTAAAAAGTGAAAAAGATATAGCGAGATAGTCAGATATAGCGATATGAAGTAAAGTGAAGTAAGTCAGATATAGCGATTTTATTTTCACATTTCCACCTTCGTCTAATTAACATAATCACGTTTCATTTTGGTTGGGAAGAAATTGTTATTTCATGCAATCACGCAATCTCAATTTTAATCCAAGGTTAGTGTAGAGAAAATCCGAATAGCCCAACGTCAGAAATGCAAAGGGAAAATATTAAAGTTCTTTTTGCAAGTATTCGATATAACTTCCTTTAGTTTGACGTATAATGTCAGTTCGATATGCAAATTCCTTTCAAACACGTAATAAAGTGTCAATGGCAACTGAGTGTACAGCAACAGAAATCCGCTGTTTGAGGTCAAAGAAATCGAAAGGCAATGGTGGTGCATACGCATTTTTTTCCACAAACGCTCAAAGGAAGAAATCGCACAAGGCCATATTAGGTGACCAGCTGTGTGACATCAAGGCATCTGGTACAGTGTGATTAGGGCAACTGCGAGGTAGCTTTGTGAAAACTTCGAAAATCACTTTCGTGAAACAGCTTCACGAAAGCCATTTATTGTTCACAATATAAAACTCTAAAAATCGCAATTTTTTCTTTTGAATTCATATATCACCTATTAATCTATGTCGCTTATTTTTGAAAATGTAAAATTTTGATTTTGAATAACTGTATATATATATCAAGCAAAGGACTACTAGAATTAAAAGTATAACAACAAACCGAAATAGTCAAAAATAAAAAAAAAAAAATTATTATGTACATAAGAAAAAATATATACTAGAAATAATTTTAGGAAAAGAAAATTATAAAGTAAACAAAATGTAGTAACACAATAAAGAACAAAAATCATTTGTAAACTATTAAGTAAATATAGGAAGCTATGAAGTATAAGAGTAAAAGCAATATAAACTAAATAAAAGTTAGGAAATATAAATTCGGAGGAGAAAACATTATAAGTCTGAGTTAATTTTAGAAAAAACTGCATAAAATTTTAAAAAAACATAAATTGAAAGCAAAGAAACTCACACACCTGCATATTCACTACATAGCGAAAAAAAAAAATCGCCGCATAAAATAAAATAAAAAAAACCCCCAATACATAAGAACCCGGATGGCTCGGTAGTGCAATGATTTACGTGTTGCTATTACTAACTCTTCTTTTAAATGGTGTTGAAACACTATACAAACAATAGCAAATCAAATAAAAATAAAGAAGTATTCTATACATGAATTAATTAAAATTTGTAAGGATTCTTAAAACACACAAATTAATACAAAAATATAAGTATAATTAAAAGTTCCAAAAACAAATACTATACTTTTCAGAAATAGAGCTGAAATTAAAATAAAAAATTCTAATTTATTTTTACATTCCTAATTTCACATACAAGAATGAAATAGTAAAAATCGTTGCAAGGAACTCATAAAATGTGAAACAAAATACAATAATTACCAAAACGAATACTGTACCCATAGATCACGACAAGAAAAATAAATTTATTAAAAAAGAAAAAGATATAAGTCTATAAAAATAGATATTATAATTAAAAATCAATAGTTAAAAAAATAGAATGTGCATTTGTGTTTATTGTAAAATCTTCATTAACAAGCAAGTAGTAAATAAAGAAATTCATACACACACCAAAAAAAAAAAAAAAAAAAAAAAACTTTCAAGCAGATCTCTTGTAAAATTTCAAAGATGGACATGTTCTTTACCTTCAGTGCATATACGTACATCCTCCGACAGTAATGCATGCTTCGCAACGTCGAAAGAGCGATTGGTGCCACAATTTGAAAGGTGTGTGTGTTACGGCTACGAGAGATTTTTAACATAAACAACTAACTAGATCTCATTGGTAGACGTATATTTTTCCAGTCCAGTGTATATGTTTACGACTGAACTTTGTTAATTAATTAATTCATGAAAATGTTTCTATCATTTAAAATTTTCACAATATTGACTTCTGAATAAAATAAATATTTCAATTTTGGTCAAAAATTGCGAAACATTAATACGCGTTTAAAATCTCATGAACTATAATCAGTTTTTGTTGAATTTTTTATCCTCAAATGTTTTTTGTTAAGTCAAATGTTTAAATAGATTTAACTCATTCAATGCAATTAGTATAGATGATTTTTTAAATGAAAATTTCTCTACTGTTTCTTATTTAAGCATCTTTATATTGTTACTGATTTAAAAAAAGAAAAAAAAAAAAGAGTTTATAAAATTTCCTTTGTCTTTGAAAATTCCTAATTACGAAATGTGAGTAAAAAACATTTAATTTAATGTTTTTTTTATGTTTTAACAAGAATTATATCAAAATATATGAAACACTTTATAAAAAATTGATACTAGGTACAAATTACAACTCTCCAATATATGAGACGAAAAACTTACCTTCAAACATACTAATGGAATAGAAATAAATTAAAAAATATTTTTAAATAAATTTTCCCTTTAACTACACATTCATTTCCTTAATTTAGTAAAAAGTATATTTTTAATTTAGAGGAGTTTTTTTTAAAGAACTAATTCGGGAAAATTAATCGGCAAAAATGTTTTACTTTTAAGAGATTACATTTTTATATTTTCAAAATATTATGGTTTGCAAGAGAATAAGTCATACAAGAAAAAATAAAGAATTTTTAAATGTTTTTCGAAATAAAATAGAAAGTGAAGAGAACAAACTACTTAAGCCGTTCATAATTAATTCAATAGTGTGTACTTGAATAATTTAAGAAGATGAAAAAAAAAAAACAATTCTTTTTATTCCAATTTAATTATTTCCTTTATATTCATTTCATTTAAGTACCTTTGATTATAAAGATTAAATATTTAAAAGACAGTTTTGTTTCTTTCTGTACTTATAGTTTAAATAAAAACTTAATTAAATATGCCTAACAGGTTTATTCTTTGTGCCACATTCTAGTTGTACATCAGCAAAACTTCTATTAATAAATTACAAAGTGAATCATTTAAACAATTTAACAAATGATTAGTATATTTCTCGACATATGCAGGATATATTCCTTCATTATTGTTTTTTGGTTTGCATTCTATAATATTCTCACAAATAAACTACAAAAAACATTTATTTGCCAAAGGAAATTCGGATTAATAACTTTCTCAAAATATCGTTTAGTTGTAGATAAATTACATATTTTTCATTCAGTTGTTATTCACTGTGTTTGTTTGAATGAAATCGTTTGCTATTTAACAATAACTGTTTTCGTAACTGTGGCGTGTTAAAAGATTGGTGAAAATTGTAGCTCGAATTCTTGCTAATTGTTTGTTGTATTATTTTTGGACTCGACGTTTTATAGTTATTCAATCGAGTTCTAGTTGTGATATTGTTTTAACACATGGATCAATAAGTCCCGAGACTGTGCGGTCGTTTTATTGCGATTTCCTCCTTCAAACGCACCAGCAAGTCATTATAATAATCACTGTTGATCGATTTACCTTTTTCGAGGTAGTCAATAAAAATCACGCCATGCGTATCCCAAAAAACTGACGCCATGACTTTGCCAGCTGACTGCTGCGTTTTCGGACGGATTTCGCCAGCTGTGCGCCACTCAGATGCCTGCCGCTTCGACTCTGGAGTGTAGTGATGTATCCATGTTTCGTCCATGGTCACGTAACGACGCAAGAAATCTTTTTTGTTGCGAGTAAATAGCGATAAACAGCTTTCTGAATCATCGACTCGTTGCTGTTTTTGTTCCATCGAAAGCAATCGCGGCACCCACTTGGAAAAAACCTTTTTCATGCTCAATTTTTCATGAAGGATAGTAAATACACTTCCATATGATATCTGTGTCATCTCAGCAATCTCACGGAGCTTCACTTTACGATCTTTCATTATAATTTTTGTCACTTCACTCACATTTTCCGGTGTAACGGCTTCCACAGGTCTACCCGAGCGTTCAACGTCATTTGTGTCAGTACGACCACGTTTAAACTCGCAAACCACCGACAAATCGTTGCTTTTGATGGACAAGAGTCCGGGTAACATTTTTCAATCCATTGTTTCGCTTGCACGGTGTTTTTACCCATTAAAAAGCAATGTTTTATCAGAACACGAAACTCGGTTTTTTCTATTTTTTAAACAAACTACAAAACGACTTTACTCCAACCTCGATAACTCAGCTGTTTCTGGTCCGATCGACTTAAAATTTTGACACGTTTCAAGCAAAGGTTAGTACTCTAGAAAGACCTGGTTACTGGTTTACTACGAGCACCATCTCTGGGTTAGTCTCGGGAGTTATTGATCCATGTGTTATTTCCTTAAATTATTCTAGCTGTTCGTAAAATTCTTGGAGCTGGTATTGGTTTCATTTAATTATTGCAACAACTGGAAATATTTAATGTATGGCTCATCTCAACTAGTAAGTTTTCATTCATTTGCAGCAATATTTTAAACTGTTAATACTAATTTACATGTATAGATTAAATTTCGTTAAAATGTGTTTTTGTATTACAGTCCATTTGAATCTTTTTATAACAGTATTAAACAAATGTAGGTTTGGAGAATGAGATACCAGCTCAGAGGTGGTGTCCTTGTCACCTGACCGATGTTCAAAATTACGAGTTAAATCGTCAGTATCCCTCGTGTTGCTTCCACTACAGCGTTAAGAAGCAATCACAATTAAACAAGCAAGTAGAGTTGGATCCCCGTTAACACACGGTTTGGTAACTCGTGGGTCTGCATTACACGAAATTTTACTACGGCTCTCTCGATGAGCAGCGCTTGTTGTATCACTCCTAGATATTGAAGTGCCATAATTTTTATTTTCCTTTTTATGAAATACAGATTAAATGTTTGCTCAAATGATGTCATGACTTCCTTGTAAGTGCAGGTATTAATACTTATTTTCTTTCTATTTTATATATATGAATTACGCTTTCTGGGAACGTAAAATGTCCCAGTCGGGATTTTTTTTTTTGTAAAACATAGTCTTTCTAGATCTCGTGTCAGTGAGACTAAAAATGCGTTCAATCTTTTTGTAATGGTCACATTTTAGAGTACAATTTTTTTTTCTTGGATACTCGTATGTAATTTTTAATTGATTACTAAGTTATTTTGACCAATATAACTTTGACCTAAGTTATTTAATTGATTACTAAGTTTTTTCTCGGGTTTGGGCACATGAAATAAAATCTACTATGCAAGAGATTAAGAAGAAACAAATTGACACTAAAAACCAATAATCCATTAAGGATTGGCTGATGAAGCAATAAACTCAATTTCCTTTTGATATTTTGAATGTTCTTCTATTTTTTGCAATTTTTTGATAACTAGGACTAACATATAAAAATAGCATGCATGACCATACATTCATTTTATGGAATGAATTAGTTACTTTATAACTTAACACAAATGCTCATTATGGAGAAAATTCATATCAATTTTGGAATTGATATCACTCCTCAATTTTTACATTAATATCATAACTCACTGAGTCGGACTGCATACTTATTACTAAACATTAAGTGTATTGCCTAAATTTTCATACATAATATCTGTAACTATTTATAAAATATAAGGTCTTGCACATGATTTTTAACCCCCCCCCCCTTATTTTGACCTTGAAGTATGTTTATTCTTCTGATTATTTTAACATGTTTCTTTGTAGGGGGTCAAGCATTTGGAGCAGGTATTTTTGTGCACCTCTTTATAATTCTAAATTACATAAGACAAATTATGCGTAAAAAAACTTATTTATTACAGTTATGAAAATAAACACGAAGTATTTACAATACAACAAAACAAGCAATCAAAACAAAAACACTAATATTGTTTTGTAAAAATTAATTACTATATTTAAAGTTACACAAAATAAGCAAGCAGTATTTACAATACAGAACAAACAAATAAAAATTAAAAATAAGCAATAAAAACATTGACATTCCGAAAAAATAAATGCTATTTTGAAAGTTACATAAAATAAACAAGACGGACAAAGCTGTTTAATTCACTAATGAAGAGTTGTAATGGATCAGATAATATAGTTTCTTACAGATGCATATGTCATTCTGTGACTTGTGAAGGCTTTTCTTCAATAACGCAGGAACAAAATGTAATTATATTCTGTAAAATGACATTTACAGGACACATTTAAATTTTTCATTATTAAAGTGATAGTAATATATTAGTCAACTGTGTTTTTTATGTTGGACAAAAACATATTGGATAATACATTTGTCCTAGTACAAGTAACTTCCACTTTACAGGTTACTGATCAAATTTGGAGCCCCTAAATTTTGCCGTGAGTATGCAGGCATTCGCTGCATACTTTCCAGTCTTGTTTTTTTTTCGTTCTCAAATGACATTGATATGCTGAGAACTAAATAAGTTGGGGACCCGTATGGAGATGAATTTGAGGCAGCTAGATGCCCTTCAATTTCTATCGCCTGAGGATTGACATATAAATTTTCTTAGAAATTTCTAGGATTTAAAGTAAGATTATGTTGAGAAAAAAAGTATGGCAGGAAATTAAACTGCGTTAAAATAGAAAAATTATTTTAAGACCAATTTATTTTTAAGTCACATCATTAAATGAAAATTAAAAATTTTGTAACAAATTATATATATATATATATATATAAAATAAGATAAACAAGTACCTCAGTGATTATGCTATTGTAGCATAAAAACTAATTTTTTTACGGTGGTAACGTTATTTGTTTGCTAGAAAAGAAAAAAAAATATTGTGTAGAATCAATAGAATTGACCGATTATCAACGTTGCAATTAGAAGCAACACTAGGGCTGTTGGCGAGGAACCTCAATTTCTGTGAGCTTTGACTTTTATTATAAAACTATAGCATCAACGTTTAAAAGCTGATAGAGCTGGGGCTTACTCTACCAAATTTATATTGTCTTCTGCCGTTGGAAAATACTTTGTCAACTTCGATGGTTAAATAGCCATCTCCTTAACCTTGGATGAAATAGAGCAGAGTAAAAAGAAAAATATTGTCTTTTTCGTTGATTCCAAGGCGGCACCTACTTTCTTAACAACTTCCTATATTTCCAATTGTGAGATCTCTAGGAACTGCAAAGAAAAAATAGACAAACTATTGAATATTAAGAACCGCATTGTCCTGCAGTGGATTCCAAGCCACTGCGGGATATATGGATATGAACAGGCAGATATGTTGGCCAAAGATGGATCTCAAATGATGCAACCAAATCCTCCTCTGCCTCTGAGATATATAAAAAGATATATATGCTCTAATCTCAAATCTAACCGTCTCAGCATATACAGAGAAAAGGCCTCTGGGAGAAAATGAGAGTCCTTGTTGAATAAATCATCAAGGATTTCCTGTTTCTTACCTAGAGCAGTCGGAGTGGTCTGCATTAGGCTTGCTATGGGCTATGACTATCTACCTGTATAGAATTGGTAGATACTTGTCTTCTTGAAGAACTCACGAATACAGATTGGTAGAACTTACGAATACAGATACTTGTCCTCTTTGTGACCATGGCATGATCATGACTGGAGAACACCTCAGCTTTTGCCCTACCGTACTCGACGTTTTTAACTCTTTTAACTCTTCATTTTTGTCTGTTATTGACAACGTTTTAGCTAACTGCTTTTATCGTTCTTCACTGTAGTGGGCTCATGACTGAAAGGTCGGAGACAGGCATAGGATAAAAAAACGTTTCAAAGACCATTTAAGCATATACACAGTTTATTTTTACATGTATATGCTTAAATATCTTCTTAGAGAACAAAAAGTCTATTTTTTATATTCCTACAAAATATTTTGTGCATGATACAAAAATATATTAAAAACCTTTGCACTGAAATATTCAACTGGAATTAGAGATTTTAGTATTTTGAATTTCCATTTCTTATTAAATTAGATTTTAAAAATTAACTTGTTCACTATTATTACAACATTTACTTACTCGAGGGACTTTAAATGGGGGCATTTGAATCTTTCATTAAAATTATATTTATGGAAAAAAAGACAGTTACTTAATTTTTTCAACGAATATTTAATAATAAATGAATAAATGATATTTTATGTTCTTTTAAGTTTTTAAAAGTGATAAAAGGGACCCGTTGCGTCGAATAAAAAGATAAAATTTACATGTGCCACTCACGCATTTTACTTCCGTGTATTTTATAATAAGGGACCATTGGGTAATTGAATTTATTTCATTTTTGCAGAAAATTAATTAAAAGCAATCAAATTAAGAATTGAATTTGCAAGAAAAAAGACAATGTCTTAAGACTTTTAATTAAGAGCAATATAAAATTTTCCTCCCTGGAGAAAACGTCACTACTTATAAAAATTTTACTTTTATCTTGAAAACAATATCGCTAGACATTCTTTGTATAAATGCGTGTTTTATAAATTGTCTCTTCACAATCAATTAATAATTAGTTTTGGCCTAATTGCCAAGGGAATAATAAACTTCAAAAGCCCGTTATATTTCATTCATTCTTCTTCTTTTGAAAAAGTAAAACATGTTCAAATCCGGTTAAAAATCATTTCTTTTTAAAATTAATACATGTGTTACATTTTATAGATTTGAAGCATTTTGCTATATAATTTCGTGTATCTTAATATCTAACAAGTCAGTTGGTGAATGAAAGAAAGAAACAACAGGTAAACGAATGTGTTTAAAGATCAAATAATATTATGTTTTGAGAAAATGAAATATTCTCCAGCTTAAGAATTTTTATTCCAACTCTTAATAAAAATAAAGGAGAAAAATAATTATATATATATATATATATATATATATATATATATATATATATATATATATAAGTATGCTTTTATTTTGATTCAAATGCCCCTAGGAGTTCATTTTTGCTTTCATTTTATTTTTGATTGTATAACTTCATTTCATTCCATTAGGGGAGTTTTTTTGTTATTAATTCTATTTGTAATATCAGTACATTTTAATTAATACAGTAATAAAGTTCCTTTTCCTATTATAAGGATCAGGAACAGCCCCTCAAAGAAATATTTGATACTTCTTGTTTTTTAACATAATCAAAATGTGATTGATTGTTTTGAAAGAAATGCTCTTCAGGTTATCCAAAGTAGAAATTTTTAAAATACAAGAAATAAGAAAGTTAAAACTTTTAAAGTCAGAAAGCAATCAAATTATTACAAACTTTAAACGCGATATTGTCCTCCTCATGAGTTAGCCCGTGAAGTCAGGTGTTATTTTGAAGGATTGTTGTTTCAAAGTTTTTAGGAAACTAGTTTCTCTCGTGAGACTTAATTTAGAACTAGGACTATTATTTTTAAATTATCAAGTAATTCATGAAACAATAAACTTAATCTGTGAAACAATACCAAAAAGGAAAATCAGATTAACCCAAAAGGTAAGATAGGCAAGATCCAAATGAATAAACAGGGAATCTAAAGAATTATTCTAAATCTTCGCACTCCTACTTAATCCAAGTGACGACTTTGGTGATGATTGGTAGATTAACTTCTTCAAAAGAAAAGCTTTTTACCGCATCAATCTGGTCTCTCAACAGTGTCTAAGTACTAAACTAGAAATATAGTTAACAAGGAAATGAGTTCATTTTAGCATTTTGTGATTGTGTAAACAAGTTAGGGAAGGGAAACGAACGGGAATTGTCTAGAAGTTATAGAATCAGTAGAACAGAATAAAACTATAGTTATAAAATGAAGTAATTAAAATGAGATAGAAATCACACGAATTCTCTATTCAACTTAAAACTTCATTTGAATATCTACATCATTCTTAAGAACTTGATAATTTCCGGTTTTTAAAATTAAAAAAAAATTATTTACCACATGTTTTTATTGAATATATATACATTTAAAAACTATTAATTTCATTTGGAGAGTTTCAAGTCTATTAATTAAACCTTCATTTAAGCTCAGAAAATACAAGGAGCGTTATAGATATAATTGGATGTTGCTTCTATCTTTTAGGGTAGAATAACCGATGTTAGTGTTTTATATAGGTTTAATAAGTGGTAAATAAATCTAATCTTACATGTTACTTCTACTTTTTAGATGAGAGAGACCGTTATTTATAATTCATATATGTTAAACGAGTATAAAATAAACTTAATCTTATATATGTTGCTTTCCCCTTTTAGGGTAATGTGAACATTATTAGTCATTTACAGAGGTTAAGTAAATGGTAGATGATAGGATAGACCTAATCTTACGTATTACTTCTACCTTTTATAAAGAGTAAATATTATTAGTGATTTATAGTAGTACAGTTAATGGTAAATAAGCCTAATCTTTTATGTTACTTCTTTCAAGATGGAGTGAACATTATTATTGATTTCTAGAGGTTAAATTAGTGGTAAAAAATGGGATGATTGACTCAATTTTGTATGTTGTTTATACGCTTTAGGATAGAGCGAACATTATTAATGATTTGTATAGATAAATTAGGTGGTAAATAAACATAATTTTACGTGTTACAAGATAATTTTTGTGTTTAAACTTTAAATGACAAAAGTAAAAACAAATAAATTTTGAAATTACACATTTCTGTATGCATTGACTTTTTGCTATTTTTTGTAATTATTTTTATATTAAATTAGAAAGTTGCCATATCAATACGATATCTGACTTGGACATTCCCTCTCCAAAATTTCACATCATACCAATGGGAGGACTTTGGATTTTGACAATTTTTACCTGTATTTATAATAAATCTCACAATGTAGAAAATATAAATATAATATCAAGAAATTGAAAAATATGAAATTTGAAAAAAAACTTAACAGGCTTTAGATTGTTAAGCAGGATAGTCTTAGATTTATAGACCCAACTATCCCCTTCAATAAAATATATTATAAAATTTATTTATAACACCAAAAATATAAATTTTAAAAATTCTGAAAGTTTGAATATAAAAAGGAAAATTAAAAAAAAAAAAAACATACATAAAACGAGGAAATCTTTAAAAACCAAAACGCTGCAATTTCAAAAACTAAAACTAAAAATCTTTAGAGAAAAATCAGTATAGTCCAAGTATAACACTCCACGTGTATTAATATTATATACAATCATACAAAGAAACACAAACAAATCTATATGTTTGCATAAAGTAAACAAACCAAATGTAGATAAACTATTTACTCATATTATATACCTATTAAATCTTTATTTCAAGTGATTAAAATACTTGAAAATAAAAGCAGGAAAAATGAATCAAAAATTGACTACGTAGTTAAACACCATGCCATCCTCCCATGTGGAGAAACTTTTTTCTTATTTTTACCAAAGTGCCAAAACATAACTCTATAAAGATTACCAGAAAGCCAACATTAAACTCTAGAAACGACCAATCAAATAACTATCAAAGACCTGCACAACTTACAAAGAATATTGAAACAAAAGTTGCCATTAAAAAACTTACAAAATTATTATTATTAAAAAAAAACATCCGAAAGGACATTAATAATCAAAATTAAGTATAAAAATGCTAAAATTCAAAATAATGCAACGTCATCTATCAAACTATTTTATAACAAAATTCAAAAATAATTTTTTTTAAATATTTCTAACCAAATAGTAAAATTAAATTAAATTAGAAATAAATAAATAAAGAATAAATAAAAATAAAATAAAATAAATATAAAACAAAGATTAAAAATAAAATTAAAAAACATAAAAAACTAAAAATTAAGAAAAACTAAAAAATAAATTATATATATATGTGTGTGTGTGTTTTATAAGAATACAATCGTATTTTGCACGTATTATTATTTACTTTATTATTTTGAGAATAGTTTACATCCATAATATATATTTATGATTTTGATTTTGTTAATAGCTTTTGAAAAAATAATTTTAGTTTACAATTTGCTATCAAATGGCAACCTACTTTCAGATCCTTTTTATTACGAATATTTTGAATTTTAATTAGTTTTATGAACCTTTATTACTGGAATAAAGTTTTAAAATTATTTTTCTTGGCATTTATTTTTTTAAAAATGTTTTTAAAATTGATAGGAGAAATAAATAAAATAAATATTTTTTTTTAGTTTCATATAATCAATTAATCAATGAAATGTGATTGATGGTGAAAAGTTTTCCTGATTATAGTATTCTGGTATCATTTTGGAAGAAGGCTTTAGAACATCACTTGTGTTTGCTATTGAGGTAAAAGTTGCAACGAATGATTATTTCTATCCGACTCTTGTGCCATAGTTCATTTAAGTGTAACTAACTCTAAAAGTCAATAACTGATCCAAAGACACACAAGTCTACTCCAACTCAACTATTTATTTATCAATTACCGTAATGTAATATTTAATGGGTTACGGCTCTCTTTGAACTCTATGGTAAGACCACCAATTTAAACATCACTGAAATAATACGCTTTTACCAAACCTTTCCAGTTGGGGTTGCTTTTCTCCGACAAATCCTCTGCGACAGCTATAACCGGCAACTCTTAAGTTTTGATATTAGCGGCCTCTTGTGTAGATTTTGCTCAGAGTTAACCATACTCCCCTTTTCCTCTAAATTTCACTTTACTTATATATCACTATATCTGAATCACTTCACTTTATTTCGACCTGTATCTAATTAGCTTAATAGCATTTCATCTGGGTTGGAAGAAATCGTTATTTCATGCAATCAATCTCAATTAAAGTCTCCAATGTTAGTGAAGAGAAAATCGCGAATAGCCCAATGTCACAAAATTATATAAGTCTTTTTAAGTAAAATTTTTATAAAGGGTTTAAAATGTATAACATACAAAATAGTTTACTTCAATTTACTTCTGCTTATAAGGATTTGGATTCCCCCCCCCCATTGTTTATACATTTTTTTTCTCTTTTTTTTTTTTTTTTTTTTTTTTTTTTTTTTTAAATTGGGATTTCTGCTTAATTTTTTTCATGCCATCTTTTTTTAATGTAATTCTTTGAAATGTGATCGGTGATAGTAATACAAAAACACTTTCTCAATCCCAAGTTGGAGAGAGTTGAGAATTTAATTTTTCTATATTTCCTCTCCATTTTTGAATTTGATTCCTTAGTTATTTTATCTTGAGGTATGCTTTGTAGGTCTAGGTAAGGATTTGATTTATTGTACTTTGTTGTCATTTCTTAAATTGCTGGTTTTATATTCGAATTTTCAATTTTATACATGTTTACATGTATTCTAGAATATTATCTAATGTTATATTTTCAAAAATTCAATACTTTTTTTTTAAAAAAAAATTTATTACTTTATGAGCTTTAAATTGTAGATAATTTTAGATAAGCTTGTTTTAACTTTAATGCATTGCTTTTTTTGCATGTTTTTGTAAGTATTTTAATATTTAATTATTTTTAATTAAGATTTTTGTTCTATAATTTGTAATTTATTATGAATAGGAATATATATTAAGATATTATGTGAAATTAACATTAAAAACATTTACAAATATTTTATAAATAATAAACGTTTCCCTTTAAAATGTATGGTTAAAAAATCCCTTGCCGTTATAGTACTTATCTATATATAATACAAAACATGCAACAGATTTGTTCAGGAAGGAATTGAATTATTTTAAATGAAATTAGTAGCATAATAAAGTGTGATACCCTTTTTACTCTAATAAAATCAAGTTATGACATCAATTCCGCTAAAATTTACTACTTGAGCATTTCTTTTAAGTTTAGGCCTTATTTTATAAGACAAGGCCAAAGACAGTTTTAAGAAAAAATTCTACAGAAATTTATTTGATAGCTACTCAAGAATATTTGATAAGATTTTCTTTTATATAAGTTGAGCTCAAGAAAGTGAAAAATTTAAAAGCATTTTTAATATTATTGTAAGCTATAATATTTTATAAAATTTTGTTTTTCATTATAAAAAAACTCTAATTTTTTTTATAGTTGAAATATACAGGAAGTACTGCAATGTCCAGATAAATGAAATAGACTGGTTAAAGATAATAAATCAAATTTTATTTCATCTTTCGCTTCTACCATCCTTCATGGAACTTCTGTTTTTTATCTCATAGTCTCGTATCCAGCTTAACTATCATCTCACTCATCCTCAATTTCTCTATCTTAGGTAGAGGCTATGGCTTGTTCATTTCGTCTCAGAAGAAATCCTCTGTTTTTGTAGACCTGTTTCTTCCATCACTTACTATAGAAACTGAGACAAATAGTGATTTATTTTAAGTAAATCTTTTAAACTAAATAATAACTTTTTCGTTTCAGTCTTCGTTAACTTTGAGCTAAATTTATAAACTATTTTGAATTGATTAAATTTTTCATTTTTTCCTCTTAATATTTTTTTTAATTTTCTGGTAACTTCTTATTTTCATGAAGAATTTAAAAAAATTGAATTTTTACATGATAGAATCAAACCATATACTTGTTTTATATTTCTTTTTGCTTTTTACTTAAGGCAGCTATATTTTATCTCCTTGTTTTAAAATATAAAATGTAATTCGAAAAATAATCTAAGTCAGATTGAGTCAATTCATTTTTTTGAAAAGGAAAATATCTCTCAACATAAAACAATCCAATATCTACATTAATTATTGCATAACATTTAAATAAAAAAATTTCTTACGACAGGTAAATCGCAAATATAATTCAGCAACATAGAATTTTTAATTTTTTTTTATTTATTTTGTGATAATACAATTTTTGAAGAGTTGTAACTCTTATCTCAAGAACTGTTAGGTAATTTGGTATTGAGTATGAACAGACGGTTTTAAGCAAACAATACAGTTTGGGATGGTCATATTTCTTACTAAGGGATTTCGGTTTTTGTTCTTCCTCATGGCCAGACAATGTTTTTTACTAACGCTATTCTGTTAACAAAGCTTTTTCTTCTTTGTTTCGTAATTTATGCGTATAATTCATTTTTAGCTTCTGTTATCAAAGTATAAAATAAACAATATCAACGCTGCACCACTCTTTTAAATAAATAAAAAAAAAGTTGAAGAAATTAAACGTCACCTGCTCACCATCCCGTCTATGAGTTATTCAAGAACAACTATTTAAAAATCAAAATGGACGTACTAATTGCAATTGATGTGTGGCAACAGTTGACTACAACCCTCACATTACGGCACTGGCTCTGGGTCACAATTATCAGCACTTCACAGTCCTCAAGTGACTGCGAACGCAGAAAAGAATTCATTGAGTTTTGAATCTTACATGTCTTAAAGCAATTTAGTAGCACTTCGAACGTATCAAAATTCTCCTTAAACAAATGCTGTAATGTGTCTCGCGATAGCTTGTGGTAATTGTCCTAAAAATGTTAAAATCTTTCTCTTAAGTTTCATTATATCCACTATTTTTCCAGATACTCAACAGTTTTTAATCCATATAAATATCTCATTTAATCACCTTATAGTTATTCTTTTGTCTGGCGAGAATTCGCGCTTTCAAATTTTATGGCGTCGTGCACGGCAAATCTGTAATGTTAAATTTTATGTTTACTAAAAATATTTTCCTCTTTATTTCCCACGGATTTCAGCTCGCAGAGAAAAAACTTGCTTTTTCAATGAGTCCCTGAAACCCCGCCCCTAGCTACTCCCATCTTTTTCTACCTGCTAATGGTGAGGCGACTTTTCGTTTGGAGCGTCCAATCGCAATTAGAGTATTGGATGCAACTCTCTATCAGTGATCTTCACTTACCGATTCCCAGACGTTTGCGTCTTGATCTCTAAAATTTTGTTTTCTAATTAAAATAATTATGGAACATTCTTTAAAATAATGATTTTTAGCTTCAATAATAATGATGAAAGGGTAAAATTGAAATTGTTAAATTAAGTACATCGTAATTTTACGCGGGTTGCCTAGATATTTAAGAATTATGTTACTAAATTGCTTTAATTGGTTAGAGCATTTTAAAATCTGTACAGTAATCAATAACATCAAACATAACTCGCTAACAAGCTTCACATTTTTATAATAATTACCAGAAAACAAGACGAGGAATAAAATATTGTTTTGTGATACTGAAAAAGACTTAAATTGTTTTACTATACCATGACATGTATATTAAGCACCTAAAATGGTTTTGAATGATCCCCCTTCCTCCAAAAAAAGTGTAAAAGCTTTACTAAAATGTGAATATAAATAAAATGTAAGAGGATCTTTAGATCTATAAACAAAATAGGATCAATGAAAATTATATTCAGGTTCTCTTCTACCAGCTATTTTGAATTCATGAGCATAACCTTAATCCATTAGAATTTCGAATTTCTTTTTCAAATTTAAACTGTTGCATTTATTAGAAAGCATTTGAATCTATCATATTGTAAAGAGGCTGTCTCCACACGTGTAAATTTTAACGGATAAGCAAAAAAAAAAAAATATTTGAGTAATATTTGCAAAAAACTTAAATCAGTAATTTTGTATCCCACCTTGTAAAAATACTAACATAATTAATATTAGTCCTATTGGATGGCTAGGGAAAATATTCTTTACTTGAGGAGATAACCCGTTTCCAATTAGAAAAGCTGAGTTTGGGCAAGATCAAGTCCATTTAACCATGCAAAGATATGTATTTTTTTATGAAATCTATGATAAAAAAAATCTCACATCCCAAACATATCTGTCAGAAAAGTTGTAACACCCGTTCTTCATTATTTAATTCTACAGCCATAGTTCCTTTGAATTAAGCAATTCACAAACACAAGACTCCAATTGAAAATATTAAGAACTGATAAAATACTTTATTTGCCAATGAAGGATAGAGAAGGTCATTCTCTCTGTCTAATCCTACTTAACTCAAAAATCTATCATTTAAATGAAGTATCAGCTTTCCAAATCACTTTTCCTCTGATAGCTTTGTAACTTAATACCAAGAATAAGTATCCCTTCCATCCAAAAGTCTAACTACGATATTTCAATTTAATTTATTAATATCCAACAGTTTCAGACGTAATCTTCTATCCCCCTTCATTTCCCTTTTAAGTTTATTTCATTTAAATATTATTAATCTAATTCAAATTCTATTGATTAACTCATTTCTATCATCCTCTAATTTATCTAACCTTGTTTCAATTTGTTTGGGAAGAAATTGTAATTTTATGCACTTCAAATTGCTAAAAAGTCTCCGAGGTTAGTGAAGAGTAAATCGCAAGTTACCCAACGTCAAAAAGCGAGAAGGAAAGTTTGCTCTTTTGTAGCTGTGGGAGCACTCATTTATTATTTCGCTGTCGAGGTCTTCGTAACTGACTTTTATATATTGGGAAAGTTTCCTGATTATTCTATATTTCCTTAAAATTGATAGGAAGTTACCCTGAGAAGCAGAGTTACTTCTTCTATAACAGACTTCTCATGCCTTTTTTATTAATTTTTATTAATGTCATGTCTTCTCATGCATTTTTTAACAGGACAAAAAAAATCACTTTGTCCGACATCTTGTCTAGTATGAATAAAAATATAAATATTAATACTGTACATGTCTAACACAATGTGATTGATTGGTTAATTTATTTTATTGACGTCGCATTAGAAGCAACACGAAGGATATAGGCAGAATGCCAAAGGGGACTGAACTTATCCAAATTGGCTTTAAGCTACAAATGCCCCCCCCCCCCCACACACGCAGGAGGCAACGACCTCGCACTCAGCATTTATTGGCAAAAAGAATATTCTTACAATTTATTACTGCAATAAAGGATAACAAATAACACTGCTTGTTGGAACAAAGAGCAAAAGATGAAACATAATTCTGAAAGTCAAAAGAAATTAAAGCTAACAATTTGCTTATAGAGTGTGACGTCGTAGTTTTAATACTTCCAATTTTTCACTTTCTTTCGCTTTTTTTTTTTTTTTGTTTAGAAATCATATCAATCTGTATTTCAATGACGTCATGATTTCCTGGTAATAACCGATGCTGTGACTTATGCCAGACTGTCTGCAGCCGACAGCTTTGGTTCAAGTAGTACACACAAAAAAGGAAAATCGAAAAATTCAGAAATGAAGCACGAGACAAAAATTTCTACAAAAATACAAAGTATACAACTACAAGCACAGAATATGGAAAAATTGTAAATGTTGAAATGTAACCAAATATGGAAATAATTATGAAATTTGATGAGTAATTTTACGAGCCGTAAGAATACAGAATTTAAGCATGAGGGCTATTGGTGACGGACCTCGGAATTTTCAACCCCGGTCAAGTGACGAGGAGGACATGTGAGCTGGTACCTCCCTTTCATGACTTCCATTCCTCACCATCAGGAGGACTTTAAGCCTCGACAGATTTAACGAGCATCTGCCAGTTAAATGGCGTATCTTTAGTGGCAATCAGGGCTCAAACTCCCGACTCAACGAAAACCGTCGGCCTCAGGCCAGTGACCATGGCCACAAGCCTATTGCATATGTCTAACACAAGACAAATGATTGCAAGTAACAATCGACAAACGTCAGCATCAAATGAGAAAGTTAGAAGTTGTCTCATTTCTTCATGTGTGGCTGAAGAAATGAGAGTCACGCTCTAGAAAGGGATGTCTAACTCGCGGTTCACGAAGGGGATGCGGTGCAAAAATAATATTAATACGCATTGAAAGAAAATATAATTCCATAAAACTGAATCAAGAGTTCTTGAGCCAAAATAACTCTTTTGAGTCAAGTTCCTCTCTCTTTCGTTGCATCTGAACATTATACAAGTTCTTATGCCAAGTAGGAGCCCATGATACTGCCTTGAGCTATAAACGATTCAACATTGGTGATTTATCCAAGCCAACTCACGTGGCTGGAAATACGTAACATTGGCGGAGATCCATTTAGTAGCCAGCAATCACATTTCTCTTATGACAGATAGGAAGATTAGTTGATTCAGGTGAACAGTCTTTCAATTAGTTGATAGATCTGAAGACCCTGATATCAAATATTGTCATTTGTTTTGAGTCAACTAGTGGAGATAGTGGCATTTGGCCCTCGCACCCCCCCCCATCTGAGGTGGATTGAGAGTAAAGTGAGACAAGCATTCTTACTTAAAACTATCTTTTGTTACGATCCCTATAATCCGATTGGACAACTGCCACTTTGTCTGAAACCGGCCTTATTTTTCTGCAGAACCGGAATGAAGAGCAAGAGCTATACCCCTATCATTCATTTTACAGCGATCGTGTCACTCGGAAATTATTTTGATAAGACCGACTGGTTTGCAGATTTAGTATTTTTCGTAAATTTGATTGCTCATTTAAATCTTACTCACATATAAGTCTTCAAGGTAAAAAACAACTTATTTATAAAACGTTTCAAACTATAAGCACTTTCCAAATGAAATTGAAATTAGGGCAAATAAATGCAAACCCTTTTTGGCATTTTAGCAAGTTGGAACTTATTCTAAAAAATGGAAAAAAAAATTACGCAGCTCTAATTTACGATTTTGATGCAAGAATTGGAAAAAAGATTTCAGTATTTTCGAAAGACCAAATGGATGTGATTGAACTCATATTTTTGCTATTCCATAACAGTCCATATAGATTTATTTCCAGCAAATATTCAAAAGAAGTGTATAGAGTTGCAATATGACATCCAACTTAAAGAGAAATTTCATAAAATTTCTTTACTGGAGTTTTAAATAAAATACCTGCCTAAAGACACATATTCGCCTCGTTTTACAATCATTCGCTATTCATGACATCATTGTTCAAAAGCACGTACACTCATGAGCAACTATTTCTAAGAATGAAGCGCACTAAAAGTAAAATTTTAACCGGAATATCAGATAAACACCCTGAGAACTCATTACAAATTGCAACAACTTTAATCGAAACAGATACTGATGTATTAGTTTCTAAAATTCAATGACATATTTCACAATAATTTTATGACTTCTCTAGCCATCTTTACCATTGTAAAATTTATGATTAAATGTTATATAAAATATCATAAGATGTATAAAATAATGTCATCCTGATACCATGTTGCAAAATTTGTAGTACACCCCCTCCCTCATAATTTAGTTATCTTAAAATACTGAAATATGTTAATTATATATTCTACTTTTTTTTTGCTCATGAGCTAATGTTAGTATCCTAGAGTTAGACTTATTTTGTGTGATTCTAAACAACCTGTCCTCCAATGCACCCCAGGGGTGTAGAAAGGTTCGTTACAGCTACTCTGGGATACAATCCATTTGAAAATGAACGTTAGAAAAAAATATATCTAGAGATATTAATTTAATGGTCAAAATGTGTGTTCTGTTTTTAAATGAAATACATGAGTCGTTGCTATAGAAGAGCAAAACCATTAAAAAGTGAATTTATGAAAAAATTGGAGAACCTCCCCTTTTGAAATTGTCAATTCAATTACGTGTATCCCAAGGACTACAAAATCAAAAAGGTTTCTGTGAAATAACGTTTTTTCTTCCTGTTTTCGAAAATATTTATTTTCTTTTCAAAAATCTGAAAATCCACAAACGAGTAATTAAAATAGAAAAAAAAAAAAAAAAAAAAAGTTCAAAATCAAGAGAAAAATGTAATCCTACTGAAGCCTTCAATATTTTACTTTTTTAGGATACACTGTACTGCATAGAAATGAATACAGTAGTCTAGACGTGACGGAGAAAGTAGAAATTCCATTAAATTAACACTACGTTCACGAATTCAAAATGGCAAATATTTTTCCGAAAGAAATGAAGGAACTAATCCATTTATTCGATAAAAATACAGCAGAAACATAATTAAGTTAATAATTTAACAAAGTTAAAAAATTAACATAGTAAAAATATAACAATTTCTGTGTCAATAATTAATTATTCATTGACGTACTTAATAGCAACGCGATAGCTATTGGCTTAGGAATAATATATTTATAATTTATTGGGTTAAGTTAGAAAATATATGAGAAGTATCTCTTAATGAGTCAAATTATTTAAAATATTATTATATTAAACATCTCATAGAAGAAAAAGTGGCAATTTACTTTAATTGCTGTATGAAAAGTAATAATTTTTTAAATCCTTTAGGAGTTAAAGCTAATTCAATTCCTTCAATGTCAAAATTTTTCTTCAAACTTGCAGTTTTATAACATTTAGTTGCAATCATTTCAAGCTATGTAAAATTTATCTTAAATAATATATCGTGAATATTTACTTTATTGTAATGATATTAATGCAGTATAGCGTTTATTATAAATGTTTTTTAATGAGCATCATCATCAAAGTATGGATTTATGGCAACAATGGAATTCATTTAACATGAAAAGTTACAAATGTATTTTGCTCAAATTAATTAATTAAATACATAGATATTAGTTGATATTTAGTTTATTTGTAGAATATTGTAAAACAAAAAGAGCTTCACTCCCGAAAATATTGGTAAAGAATAAGTAAATTACCAAAATTAATGCAATTATGTCAAGAAATTTTCTTATGTTGAAGATACATTAATTTCGATAACATCTATTAAATAAAAAAAGCATTTTCTGTTTTGAGAATTCAGAAATGATTTTACGTTTTTCCCCCATACTTTACTCTATAAATCCAATTTTCTTATGTTAATCCTATATATTACCGAAATTAAGTTTTTTGTTACCTGATTCATTTAAATATGTTGAGCCCTAATGAAAACAATCACGCTATTCTGTGATTTTATTCATTTAAATATTCTCTTCAAAGTATATTTCCTAAATAATAAAATTAAAAAAAAGTTTTACTTCAAAATTCGAAAGTTTAATTTCTAAGCAAATGGTCTCTACAACCTGATGTTTTCATCACTTACATTTATTCAAAGAAAAAAAAAAGAACTTCAATGTACATTATGAATTTAAAGAACCTGAAAAATTGAAGAAACTGTTAACAAATTAAAACTTAGAGCATTCTAAAGCTTATTTCGAATTCATGAGATGCAAATCTTTCTTTCAAAGTGTTCTATTTCAACCCCCCTCTAGAATCAAGAAATAAAGAAAAGGCTTGAGTTGTTCCATTTTTTTCATTATTTTTTTTAAAATTTCAAATTGAAAGTAGTTTTCAAGACAATTTTTAGCATTGTTTTGATAATTTTATTTAAAAGTGAATAAATTTTTACTCACAGATAGCATTTTATGTGATTTCTTTTGAAGCACGTTGAAAGTAAAGCCTACTTTTTAAATAAAATAGCATTGAATGTAATTTTTTGTGAGCTCTTAAAAAAAGCTTTTCTTGAACTTTTAGTTCAAATAACGTAATTTTATTTTACAATATTTTGAAATGGTAATTTTTATATGAAAAACTAAAAAATAGTGAACACAAACTTGAAGTTAAGTATTTTACGTTTATGGTCTAGAGGGCGAGACAGAAAGGACGGACACTTAAAAAAAAAAAAAAACAAAATCGCTGATTGTTTCTGAAAAAGAAATTTATTGACATACTGAAGTTCGTATTGAAATAGTATTTGACAAAATCAAATGTAGAAAACAACATATCTGATGTGTCGTCCGTTATAACTGATGCAATTCTTGAGGAGTTGCTGGAAGTTGGCGTGCACTCTCTCAAATATCGCTGTGTCGATTTGGACAATTTTCGCACGAATAGATTTCTTCTTGTGCTCGTATATATGTTTCTTGAGCTCACATAAGAAATAATCACATTTGGCAAAGTCAGGGGATCGAGGAAGCCAATAAATGTCAAAAAACCGGGAAATGAGACGATTACATAAGGGAGTTTGAATAGCACTAATTGCTGCTCTAGCTGTGTGGGCTGTCGTCTCATCCTGTTGAAACCAAACACGTCAGAAAGGAATACGTCACACGACTATGAAAATGTAAAGATTTCGACGTAATTTAAGTAAAAGGAAGTTATTTATAATTTCATTACAGGTCTGTTGACGATAATATCATTCCATTAAGGCTTCAAAAAAATAAGGACCGATGACACCACTTTTGCCCATAGCACTCCAAACTATCACTTTACGGCTAAGTAGCGGATTTTCATGTAATTATTTCGGATTTGCAGAAGAGCCCAATAACTGCATTTTTGATAATTCATCGTATTACTGGAAGTGAAAATAAGCCTTTTTTTTTACTCAAAATCAAACCGAGATTGTAATTTTATTTAAAAATTGCTTTCATCTAATGTCCGAAGTTTGGCAGCTCGGCTTCAATGGTTGCAAAATGCTAATTTGTAGTTGAAGAATTGTAGGTCTAAATAGAAAATACACCTTACCGAATGATTAGTAACGCCAAATTCATAAAAATTCCGGTCAGATCCATTAGGAACAGCGCAGAATAGCTAATCTGATGCTTCCCACATTTTCAAGGATATGTACCGTTCGTGCTGCCCCCGACGGTCTTTAGCTCATTACTCAAATGCTGAAACCTAACATAAATACATAAATTCAAAACGAACAGGATATGTATACATAAATTTTGTGTACCAGTATATATATATATATATATAACACATCAATCAATAACTCCCGAGACTAACCCAGAGATGGCGCTCGTAGTAAACCAGTAACCAAGTCTTTCTAGAGTACGAACCTTTGCTTGAAACGTGTCAAAATTTTAAGTCGATCGGACCAGAAACAGCTGAGTTATCGAGGTTGGAGTAAAGTCGTTTTGTAGTTTGTTTAAAAAATTGGAAAAAACCGAGTTTTGTGTTCTGATAAAACATTGTTTTTTAATGGGTAAAAACACCGTGCAAGCGAAACAATGGATTGAAAAATGTTACCCGGACTCTTGTCCATCAAAAGCAACGATTTGTCGGTGGTTTCCCGAGTTTAAACGTGGTCGTACCGACACAAATGACGCGGAACGCTCGGGTAGACCTGTGGAAGCCATTACACCGGAAAATGTGAGTGAAGTGACAAAAATTATAATGAAAGATCGTAAAGTGAAGCTCCGTGAGATTGCTGAGATGATACAGATATCATATGGAAGTGTATTTACTATCCTTCATGAAAAATTGAGAATGAAAAAGGTTTTTTCCAAGTGGGTGCCGCGATTGCTTTCGATGGAACAAAAGCAGCAACGAGTCGATGATTCAGAAAGCTGTTTATCGCTATTTACTCGCAACAAAAAAGATTTCTTGCGTCTTTACGTGACCATGGACAAAACATGGATACATCACTACACTCCAGAGTCGAAGCGGCAGTCATCTGAGTGGCGCACAGCTGGCGAAAGCCGTCCGAAGCGTCCGAAAACGCAGCAGTCAGCTGGCAAAGTCATGGCGTCAGTTTTTTGGGGTACGCATGGCGTGATTTTCATTGACTACCTCGAAAAAGGTAAATCGATCAACAGTGATTATTATATTGACTTGCTGGTGCGTTTGAAGGAGGAAATCGCAAAAAAACGACCGCACAGTCTCGGGACTTATTGATCCATGTGTTATATATATATATATATATATATATATATATATACTGGTTTTATATATACAAATTTAAACAACAGGTATACTTTTTTTTGCCATAACTTCACGAGAAATCATCTGAGAAACATAGAATTCAGGAATGAGAGACAACATTTTGTACTTAAACGATGACGAAAGCATAGTTACACAAAAATGAATACAATGTATATAGTACGAAAAAAAAAAAACAAAAAAGACTTTATTGAACTCATAGTATCGGTACACATGATTGTCTGTCCAAAAAGAACAACAAGTAGATGTTCTTTAGTATGGGATATGCTCTACTCTTATTACAATGGTTGTTTCGCACCGTCTCTCCGTACTCAGTACCATATTGTCTAATAGTTTTTGTAGTAAGAGTGCTCATTTCTCAATCAGCATCTGTTTCACTTGTTGGGTGTTCACTGAAGTATGTAATCTTGTTGTAAGATATTTCCCCAAAGAGTCCCACACATGTTCTATGTGATTTAAATTAGGGGAGAACGCTGACCAATCCATTCGAGTGAAATCTTCCCTTTCCAGAAACTGCTGAACATCAGCAGTCTGGTGTGGCCGTGCATTATCATCCATAAAAAGGAGGTATGGTCCAATAGCACCTCGGAACAGACGCAAATGGGAAAGGATCACCACCTTACAATAGCGATCTCCTGTTACCGAACCTCTGTCGAAAACATGGAGCTCAGTCCTCCCGTTCAGCATAATGCCTCCTCAGACGACAACTCCAGGACCACCGTAACGGTCTCGTTCCGTGGTGTTGCTGGGAAGAAACTGTGTCGACCTCTCTCCAAATCATCTGGCTATGAGGATCACTTGGGGCACTGAAACGACTCTTATCCGTAAAGGACACGACTCCATTGATGTGATTTATGTAATACCGCGCTCCTTAAACCCGCTTATTCAGCCATTCACACGCTGTCAAGTTGTTGGAATAATTCCTACTACACTCTTTCTCTCTAGCAAAAATACCTAATGATCCCTCCATCCAATATCACGTGATCAGAAGAAATCCTTGCTTTCAAATTCCAAGTAGAGAAAATTTCGCTCCTCTTTCACTTTTGCCTCAATGGCGAAGCTACGTATCTGGCTTCTTCAAATTGCATTACTTAACTCATGCAATCGAGTCGATTTTGATTGTGCTGCATCCACCGCTATCACCAAGTAATTGCCCCTCTCACTTGTAAGATTCATAAACTTCTTATTCAAAGAAATATTTTTAAAAAATGGACCATAGTTGTTGCTTAGAAGGTAATGTCACACACACACACACACACACACACACACACAATTAAAAATTACTAGGTCCGTCGCCAATAGCCATCGTGTTGATTTCAAGAGCGACGTTAATGAAACAATAAATCAAATTACAGAATTAAATTCTTGATTATACAAAATAGAAATAACTTATCCAGATTATGAGCTCATAGTTACTTTTTTCTTTGTTTTCAGTTATGAAGAATTGTTAGGAACTAGTTGTTTTGTCTACTTTTTCCCTTCTCTCACTTTAATTCACTTTCGTTACATTTATATATTTAGATGAAACGCTAGTTGCGTCACCTACCGTGACGACTGAACATAAAACTTGCCGTAATTACTACTACTAAAAATAAGGTAAGTCTTTAGACAGATCATGCATTAAAAATCCATATGGAATGAGAGAAATTTTGGAAGACAGTGAAAATTTAGATTTGATTTAATGTTAAGCATAATTAAATTAGATGAAAGTAGAAAAATTCAGATAATTTTGAATAATATTTTTATTATGAACATTATGCATTCAAGTAAAATAGGAAAGCTTAAAAAAATTCAGTTAAAAAGCATAAATATTTTCAGTAAATATAACCGGTTATTATAATTTTTTTTTCATTATATGAAACACTAAAAGAAATATTTTTGAGCATCTGCTTAACTGAGAAAATAAACTGATGTACTTAAAATTGAACTATTTTTGAGGATTAAAATAACACCTCATGGTTCGAACCGCAGATGCACGACGGTGCCAAAATGAAACTGGCTTCCTACTTTTTACGAAAACATGAAATTCATATGGTCAAAGCATTTTTAATATGCGTTATCCCCTTCCATCATTCCAAATAATAACTTTACTTTCTAATATCTAAACTTGATATTTTTTGTTCTGCAATATTAATAATAAGAACTTGACGATTCTTAAGAAATTTAAGTCAATGTCAAGAGTCGCATAAAATTTCACCGAAGATAAAGAGCCTCAGAACCTTAACGAAAAGCTGAGAAAAATGCTTCATTATTTGTTTATTTCTTTAGCGTTCTCTACTGCTTGCTACTTGCTGACATAACAAATATACGATTTGTTTCATTACATTGAACCACTGTGAAAAGACGAAGACGAAATGTGAACTTTCTTCCCAGTTAGCGAATCAACGAGGTCAAATCATATTTGAAATGCGTCAGCTCCCATCATTCTGTACGATGGTCTATAATTTTTTTCTCTGATGCCGAGCTTAGAAATTATTGATCATAGACATTATTAGCGAGAATGCAGCAGTTCTATGCAAACCTAAAATTTACAGTATTAAATGAGATACAATATGTTATCTTACATATTTTTTAACTATTTCGTCCGCTTTTCTATTTCTTTTTCTGGTTAAGTTTAGCATCCTCTTCAGACTTCCAGTTCTTTTCCTTATTCTGAAAAACTGCCAAAATATGTAACCGAAAGGGAAACTTGTTTCTAAATAGAATTGAAAACTGGGAAACCAAAGCATATAAAACTTGTGCCAACATTGATTATAACAAAATACTTTTGGTATAAATCTCGAACTCAAAATCTAATGTTCTAATGTGCTTCTTAAAAAATTTACTATTTTTCAAGAAGAGTGATATTGCTGAACTCTAAAACTCTGCTCTCGAAACATCTTTCAGCCATAAGACAATAATCATGATCCTACTTTCTACTACTATCAAACAATTATTAAACGCAATTCGAATATTTACTAACCTCCTGTTTTCAACGTTGCCACCTTACAAATTTTTATAAAGAAATATTTGCCACTTTAGGGTAATAAAAATTTAGAACAATATTTTTGCTCGATGGTCTTTATAGTTAGTTTTAAATTTTTGAGGACATAACACATACATAAAACTCAGAAAGCAAATTTTAATATAATAACGACAAATATTTTTTAATTTTGTTTGTACAACTCGAAATTTTTTTTTGTGGAATTATTTTTCTTATGCAATTTAAGTTTGTTTGTAGAAACTTAAAAAAATACTGTTATTTATCATCCTGAAATGGAACCGTTTCTTGCCTGAGTGTATAACCTACACATTCACACCTGTCTAGATACGAGTTAACTGATACATGACAATTAATAATTTTTTCAATTATTATTTCACTTTTTTTTTCTTCACAAAACGTAATCTTTGATTTCTCATTGCTAATTATTTTTTCTAATAACTGTAATGTTTGTTTTCTATTCATTAAGTATGTGTGTGTGTGAATAGAAAATTTCTCATAACATTCTTTCTTAATTTAGAACTCAAAACGAACTTTTTAGTAAATATTCTAAAAGAAACTATGAACATTAATTGACGAATATTATGAAAGAAACCTTCCTCAACTATTGCGCTCTTTAAAGCACAAGTTTAGATTTAATTGGATATAGAATTTATAGACAGAGTTGATTTTAAAAATTAATTTATTCATATAAGAACTTATATTTACATTTAAGCTTAGCATAATTTATATTCCCATTTATTTATATTGATATAACATTACATTCATATTTTGAATCATATTTAAATATGTATTCGAATATATTGAGAAACTTTTAATTTGTTTCAGTTCTCTTATTTTGAGTAATTTTAAAGGAATGTTCTCCTGTAATTGAAGATTTTAATATAAATTTATTGTAATTCAATAACTTAAAAGTTTCTATTGATCCATGATAATGATTGTATTCCATGGAATTTCCATTCAAACACCCATTTTATGTTTGTAATAATTTCGCCCTTAGATGGCTTCTACAGTCGTTCTTAAAAACCGAAATGGTATTTTTAATCACAGTATCCTTTCCTGAAGTAAATTAGGCTTCTTATGTCTCTCAGGAACAATAACTTTACAATGAATTATAATCCCAATTCTAAAAGGTCAGAGACCTGTATAAATGTTAGGACAATTGAATTACACGCCAACCTACGTAAGAAGCGTAATTAGACTCGATTTTGAGACGAACAAACATAGAATAAAATAGATGAATTGAGTTTGGATAGGAAATAAATGGTTTTATTTTTTACTTCTGCAAGCTACAGTTGGAATGTATTTAATGTAATTTTAATGAATAATCTTCTTTCCTATTAACAACATTTCTTCAAAATTTTATTTTATTTGAAGTGTTATAAGTGCTAACAACCTTTTACCCACCTAATACCTTGAGCAAGAATCTTAGAATGTCGTTTGCTGTAACACTATTGGCTGCTGCGTAAAAGGAAGTAATCATTGATTCTTTATAGAGAACGACTGATAGATACCGGCTAACAGTACGTTTTTTTTTTTTTTTTTTTGAGTAAACGCACTGTGCATACCATATTATGAAAACTTAGATAACTCATATTTAATATTTAATGAATTTTTTTATTTATTCTAGCATCTTTAATATAATGGCTTTAAAGGATGGGTGTGTAGGTGAGAATGATGGAATATATATATATACTAGCTGATACCCACCCACTTCTCTGGGAAGACGATAAAATTATATTTTGGAACCTATACGTAAAATATCAAGAAAATTTTCAATTTTTAAGCGATAATGATAAACTAAATTTACAATTTTAAGAAATTGATTGTCTGTAATAATGGTTATCCACGACTTTCAAATATATGAGAAAAATAAAAAAAAATTAGTAAAAAGTCACCCTATCCATATTATATATATATATATATATATAATATGGATAAAATTCATTCCACCGTATACATGTTACGCTTAGTATTGCCAAATATACAACCTTTTGTCAGAAAATTCATCATGTGCTTGGCTTTCAAATGAAATACCCTCGCAATGACATCGTGTCTATCATAAGATTTTTGTCCCTGCCTCAAGACATCTTTGATTTCTGACCATTTAGGATTGCAAGTGACTGCAATCCTAAAAAAAAAGTCGTGCAAGTCGGGACGTCCAAAATGTCTTACATATGTCATAGCGTCTTGAGTTCATTCATGCATATAGCGAGGTTTACCAGTAAACAAAAATTGTCTTGCGCTACCGCTACTCCACAAGAAGTCGCAATTTTAGTATTTTTTAAAATCCCGCAAAGATTTGGAGCTAAACTACACTTTCACCAACCCTGGGATTCCAAACTCATTTATTTCTATCACTAAATATGTACGTTTCTTATTTAAGACATGCACGAAATTTCATATAAAGAGCCCCTTCGCCAAAACCTTGCCAATCCTCCATCAGCTCTTCAATACAAAATTATTTTGTATTTTTCCATTTGGCACTTTCAAATCTCACCAAGTAAACTTAATTGGTGACAAAAAATATTATACATATAAAAAATTATATTCCGTTTGGCGTCGGTCATATCATTTTTGGCGTATAAAGTCGCCAAAAATTACATAACCGATGGATAAGAGTAGATTAACGGATGAAAATTACATTTTGGATAAGACTTCTGTAAAATCCGTTCTTAGTGAGCGTCTACAACGCAAAATAGGTAATTATGCTAAATTTCAAGTCAATCGGTTGTATAGTCTTAGAGATCTCGTGATGAGTCAGTCAGTGTATTTCGCGCTTTTATATATATATATATACTGCTGTTTGTAGAAAATGCAACACCATGAAAGAATCATCAGAATCAAATGAAATTTAATGCAGAAACGACTTGTACTGATACAAATAAATGATGAAATTTTCAAAACAAAAGAAACAAATTAAGCGTCCGAAATCAGTATTTGGTGCAGCCACCATGCGCTGCAATAAGTGCTGCTATACGACGTGGCATGGAGTCAAACAGATGTTGAATATCTGCTTGAGGAAGAGAATTCCATATCGCTTGTATGCGCAACCAAAGTTCGTCTTTGGAAACTGCAGGACGCGGATCACGAGCGAGACGCCGACCAACCATATCCCACACGTGCTCAATAGGCGACATATCCGGTGAATAAGCAGGCCAAGGAAGAAGTTGCATGCGTTGTGCTGAACAGAAGTCTCGAACAGTCCGCGCAACATGTGGGCGTGCATTATCCTGCTGAAAGATAGCTCCAGGGATGCCTTGAAGGAAAGGAACGACTTCGGGCTGTAGCACTTCACGGACGTACCTGTTGCTATTGAGATTACCCTCAATTCGTATCAAATTGGATCGTCCATGATACGAAATCGCACCCCAGACCATAACTCCGGGTGTTCGACCACTATGTCGTTCAATAATACACTCAGGAAGGCAGCGTTGACCGGCATAACGTCTAACACGAACACGGCCATCATGGGTCCACAAATTGAAGCGTGATTCATCTGAAAAGACAACTTGGTGCCAATCAGCTCGCCTGTCTCTGTGCTCAAGAGCCCACTGCCGACGCAGCCGTCGATGATTCGCCGTGAGGGGAATCCTGTATAAAGGCACCCTTGCACGCAATCCACGGCGCAGCAGACGACGACGAATTGACGAAGCCGACAATTGTACACCTGTAGCAGTAGACCACCGTGCTGCCAGCTGCCTGGAGGAAGCTGTGCGATCATTCACCGCCATGCGGAGCAGGTGTCGATCATCGCGCTCTGACGTCACCTTCTGTCGTCCAGTGCCTGTTTTTCGAGTTGTTCGGTGCTCGTCGGTCCACTGCTTCCAAACTCGCATCACTGTGGAACTGTTCCGCTGCATACGAGCTGCTATTGCGCGATAGGAAAATCCTCCTTCTCGAAGGCCGATTATCCTCCCTCGTTCAAACTCCGTAAGTTGCTTGAATTTCTTATTCTTCCGTCGTGGAGGCATACTCAGGTCTCACTAAACGTTTGCCACTAACAAATAATCATAGACTTTTTTCAACGTCCCGCTACAGCACTTTATTTATACGCTTTCAGCATCAATTCAGAGGGCGCTGCGCACGCCGCGCACGCGCGATGGCTCTGAAACTTTATTAATTTGCATAATATCCTATAATTGACATTTGCTGCGAATTTCATTTGATTCTGATGATTCCTTCATGGTGTTGCATTTTCTACAAACAGCAGTTTATATACAAAGGTGGCGAAAATTGTAGACACTTTTGGAAATTCTTATGTTTTTTTTAAATTTATATGCTTATAGAATATGTTACGTTACACAAAATGCATAGTCTTATATATAATTTTAACGAAAATTTAATGCTGAATTCTTTACAAAAATATAATTCAAATATTTGCAATAAAATAAAAGTTAAGCTGAAATAATTATAGATATACATTAGATACTGATGAATGCAGTGAGTTATCAGTAGGGTAGCCTTTGTTTTTTATTACAACTCCTCGTCAATGTTTCATTGAGCAGACGATAGTTATAAGCTTGTCCGTCGTTATAACATGATGCCAGTAAACAACTATAGCCTCAATTAGTTCCCTTTTACTTGATAGGTGCCTCATTTGGACAAGAGTTTTCAAAAGGTGTCTCAAGTTTACGATAAAATTGAGGTCAGGACTGCTTCCTAGCCAGGACAACAATTCAATACTCTTTGCACGAAGCAATTCTTTCGATATAATTTTGCTGTGTGGTAGAGAGCAGAATCCTGCTGAAAAATAATGAAACAATGTTGGGAAAGAGATTCCTGATTTAAGGTAGAAGTTTTGATTCTAGAACAGTCTCAATGTATTTTTTCTGGCATACAGTATCCCATCGCTGACATGAAGGCGACCAATACCAATTGTTGACATGCATGATCAAATCATAACGCTAAGTCGGTATTTCATAGTTGCCTGAATGCAGTCAGAATGTAGCTCTTCTCCTATTCTAACTACCCCATCACTACCGAATAACGATATCTTAGTTTCATCGTTCCATATAACTTGCGACCATTGATTATTTCTCGAATTGACGTGTTCTTTTTCCCACTGTAGTCTTTTTTTTTTTTTTTTTTTGCGCTGCTGTAAATTGAGATAAGACTTTTTCCCCCGTGGAATTATACCTCTTAGTCCATAATCTGTTAATCTTCTCCTGATTGTTCTTGAATTCACAGATACATCAGCTTCATTCAGATCACTTCTGATGGCCGTTGATGACATTCTTCTATCTTTGAGCTATAGTCTTTTTTTTTTATCTCTCTGCCATCAACAGATGTTGTGCACCCTTTTTGGCATTTTCTTGCTTTGTTTATTATTGAATTTTTCTCCTGATATCGTAAACAAACCTTTCGGATTTCAGACGTAATCCCCCTACCCATATTACAATTTCAGCATTATTCGATGACATTGCTTCTTTACTGAATACTAAAATTTTTTAGAACAATTCTTATTTATAATTTGATTACATAAGAAACAGTCTCCCCCCCCTTCTGCAGAACAAAGCACAATAATAACTTGTTCCAACTGTAAACATGATGTAATTAAGCTTCTACCGGCAATTACTAACATTTGATTTTTTTCCCAGAACAAGAGCAGTGATTGGCCAGGAAAGTTAGAAATTACAAATCACTTCATAACTGTGTTTGTTTTTAGATAGCCTTGTTTTTCGATCGTATTTAGATTTTTTTTGTATTAAAAATATTTGAATTTTGTTTTTTGTATTAAATTCAGTAATAAATCCTCTTTAAAATGATATACACAACTTTGCATTTTGTGAAACGTAACATTTTCTATAAACATACAAAGTTAAAAAACATAAGAATTTCCAAAAGTGTCTACAATTTTACTCACCACTGTATATATTGCACATATTTGCAATAGCTCTCCTAACCTAATAAGGAGGATATTCAGGTTGAATATGATCACGAATATATTGAACTGTACGTATAAGAATTAGGTAAGTAAAGCGCATATTCGATCACTCCAGGTTTTTGCCGTGATACATATATGTTAGGTGTGCCAGAAAATTCTGCCCGATTTTGAAATTAAACATTAGTATATTTTCAATATATTTAAAAAACATTTAATGAACAACATGACCTCCATTCTTATTTATGACTTTTTCCCAGCGTGATGATAATATGAGGAATGCATTTCTGGAAAAGGTATGAGGATATTTTAGCCAACTATGTGAGTGCACCCTATCGCTCAAACATTATTTTCATCAGGAGATGCCGTCTTCAAAGGGGATAATTGGCCAATCCATACAGCTAAACTGTTCAGATATAGTTTGAGAAAAATGAAGATGAAGTCCCACATCTTCCCTGGTCGTCTTCAACTACAGACCTGGATTTTAATGATCCCTTCTGATCTACTTTAGAAAGCTGAGTTCAGCTGAAAGTGAGCTGAATTCGGTATCTACCAACATTCTCTCTCCCGAAATAAAAAGAGATATGATACATTTATTTATCATCCCGTCTACCGGCTGTTTTAATTTCGGTAACGAAACTTTAATCCTGTGAAATTTTTACTACCTTTCTCCTGCTTTTTCTATTTTATGTATTTGAATGCAATAAAAGTGTATCTGAATAAATAAAAAATAAAGAGAGTTTCGCTGCATAATTATATTTTCATCCCGAATTTCGAAAATATTTTAGAATACTTTAATGACCGGAAAACCCATGAATGAAAAATTAAAATAAGAGTAAAAGTACTTTTAAAGTTATGGAAGAAAATTTAACTCCCTTAAAACTTTCATTATGGTTTGCTCTTTCGTATGCACTATTACGTATGTAAATAGATAAAATTATGTATATTTGAGGACGTTAGCATACATTCCATAGGATTAACATCACACTTACGAAATTAAAATGTTCGGTAGATAACACCTTTTGCTTGATGTTTTTAAAGCCGTAACTCTTATGATAAGATATTAATAGCTTGTCCAGTGTCTTATCATATCATTGCATCAGCTTTTTTAATTCATCTATTTTAAGCTTGTTTTATTTAGTGGAGGAAAATTCTCATCCTAATTTATTTGCTCTTATATATGAAATTGGTTTTTCAACAATATTTAAGATTTTTATCCTGTACTTGAACACTTGTTTTTTTTTATCAATCTTTGCAGTTTACTTATCCTTTATATCGAAAGTTGTAATTTTTTAAAAATTTTTTTTTACTCTAAACTAATGCTTGACGCAGTTTTTTTTTAAATTTTGGCTCTTTATCCATAAAGGCAAACTTAATGCCTCGATCACCCATACTGCTATATAATTAACTGAAAACAACAGGAACGTTTTTTTCGGCGAATTTCTTCAGAATGTATTCCTTACATTTATTCTTCGTTTATTTGACACAAAACCAATGGCCACAGTAGATTAATGGTCAAGATCGCGGACTCGGGTCAGCGTTGTTTTTGTCGAATCGTGGGTTCGAGTCTTGATGCCATTAAAGACCCTCGAAGTCTTTCTACAGCGTGGTTTAGAAGTTTAGAAAGGGAGGCTCCAACTCAGGCACCGTCTTCATCACTTGATCGAGGTTTGAAATTGTGAGATCCGTCGCCAATAGTCTTCACGTTGCTTCTTAGTGCGACGTTAATAAACAATCACATTATGTAGAATCAAGCTATAATTTTTTTATGTTCAATATGACGCTGAGCTATGAGGTGGAGCACCATATATTTTATAGAGCACATAATCTTATTTGTCGGATGCGAGATCATTACGAGCCCAGAGAAAGTATTATTCGTCCGAACGTTTCCAGCAAAACCCCCAGATTACGATTTTGTTGTTGAACAAGATTTATTTTCAATTTCGTTCTTCGCAGGCTACTCGTCCTGACTTTTCAATGCTTGAGAGATGAAGGTTGTAGAATATATCCATTTATTGATCCTTTTACGGAGGAAGTAAAGCGTATTAATATCCTGCAGTAACTCGAATTGCTGTTAGGTCATACGAAAGTTTATAGCATTCCTAAAAAGGTATTTGAAAGGATATCTTTTTTTTTTCACGTAATGTGTAGTTGAAGTATATTTAATGTAGCATTATTTTTATCGTTATGTAGTCCATAAGGATATCTCTGTCTGAAAGGGGTAGATTCTCTATTTTTCTTTTTCGGTGATGACTGTTAGAGAGTAAATAAAGAATGGTTTTTTTACAAAAAAAAAAAAAAGAATTTATTTTAGAAATGACAATTTTTTTTAAATGTTTGTATTTATGAGTTTAGCTAATATCTGAAAGTAGATTTTTATTCATTTGAAAAGTATTAACGTTTTTTTTTTATAATAAAAAAATGCTTATTTCATCCCCCCCCCCTTTAATTATACAATTCAACCATAAATGTATCAAATTTAATTCCCATTAAGTAATGTTAATTCAGAAATTATTATTTATATTTTATGCTATTTTAGTTATTTGAAGACAATACTTTAAAAGCGAGGGAACTAAATTCGAAAAGCAGAGGATGTTACGACAAACCTATGATCAGTGTGTTAAACTCTGATATATGAAGGTTTTATAGATGACCTGACTCATGCGTTTATTTTTAATACTGTTTTTTATATCATAAAAAGAAAACGGATAATCTGAAACACGTACAAGTTAAAGTATAAATATTTAATAACAAAATTAAGAAGAAATATTTTAAAGTGGACGTTCGTTAACGGATTTCCTACTTGACCAATGCATCACTGTATGACTCGCGACATCCGGTCATAAACTTGATGCGTACATTCATAACTTCGTACCGGCTCACAGTGATGAATTAACAACTTTAGAGTAAATATATAGTAGTGTTTAATATGATTCAACTTTAATTAATTTTATTTTAAAATTTTCTCATTCATATGTATGTTTATATTTTATGAATCTTTCGTAACATCACATTGATAAGTAACACGAGGGCTATTGGCAATGGATCTCATAATTTTGAACCTCGTCAAGTGACGAGGACGACACTTGAGCTGGTTCTCCTTCTCCAAGCTTCCACGCTTCGCCAACGGACGGATATGGGATCCCGATCAAATTTAACGAGCCTCAACCTCGCTACACTGCGGGTCTTTAAATAGCATTAGAACTTGGATCCACTACTCGACGAAAACTACGGTGGTTGCGAATTCGTGACCCACTGGCTACCGCGAGCTCACATGTATGTATATCGGGTATGTTGGTAAGAAATCTCTTCAAAAATTATTGCAATTCAAGTATATATTTTTTTTCTTTTGTAGTCCAGCCTATATCCAACAGATTGGTTTGATAAATATAGTGTGATTGAAAATAGAACATAAAACGACTGAATTTTAAATTATTGGGAATCCTTTTACCACATCTACCTTCTCCTCCCCCTTTCCAAAAGGCATCACTGACTTAATGACCCATGGGCTTGTAATAAACGAAATAATGAACACAATTTGGCTCAATTCTCAAAAAGTTTCACCTTGAAAAAATGAACGCAATTTGGCTCACTTCTCAAAAAGTTTCACCTTGAAATAATGAACGCTATTTGACTCACTTCTCAAAAAGTTTCACCTTGAAATAATGAACGCAATTTGGCTCACTTCTCAAAAAGTTTTGCCTTGACTGAGCAAGGAGGAAAGAGCAGCTGCCACTTCTGGTAACGAATGCTCTCTCTCTGTCTGTCTGTGTGTGAGAATAATATGCAAAATAAGAGAACGAAAACTGTTGATTCGCCTAATTGTTAACAAATTGATACTAAGCGAAGACAAAAAAAGTCGAAATTGATCAGTAAATACTATTGATAAATATTAAGGAAACTTTCATCTAGCTTTCAAGATTTAATGAAAAAGTAATGCCTTCTTCACCACAGTTGTTAAATGTTACCTTATTTTCACAAAATTTCAAACAAAAATATTCAGGGTATTTCAAAACTCCTGGGCAAAAATTTAAGGAGTTACAGAAAACATCTAAGCAAGCAAATTTTACCATACAATACTTAAGCGGAGAACTGCTAGTCGGCGCTGCAATACAAAGCATAAAGTGCGAGTTTTTATACACATCGTCATTTCTACCATGTAGCCACTGTAGCCTAGTGGTGATGATAACGGAATCGGGGCTGATGGTTTTCGTCGAATGGTGGGTTCGATCCATGACGCCTCTTAAGACCCTCCGTGTAGCCAGGGCTGATGCCCCTTAAGTCTATCGAGACTCAAAATCCTCTCGTTGGCATGATATGGAAGTTAGGAGAGGGAGGAGCTAGCTCAAGTGTCGTCCACATCAATTGACCGAGGTTCAAAATGACGATGTCGGTCACCAATTGCCCTCGTGTTGCTTCTAGTACGACGTTAAAGAAATCAATCCAATCCATTTCTACCGTGAATTTCAGGAGGCATGATGACGAACAGTAATCAGGAAAGGACTATGCCTCCTGAAATCCTAGGTAGAAATGACAATGTGTAAGAATACTCACGCTTTATGCTTTTCATAACAGTGCCGTCTAGCGGTTCACCGCTTTTTCTCCGCCTATGCATTACATAGTGAACATTGCTTGTTAAGACTTTACAATCACTCCTTAAATTTTTGCCCCCGAGTTTCGAAACACCCTGCATTAGAAATTATTTTTATAGCCTCATTACAACTATAGAAAAACTGAGTCGATCTTCTATGTATAAAAGTTTTCAAAACGAAAATTTTACTTGTATTAACTTTAGGTTGACTTCTAATTAGCTACGAATTTTAAAAACAAATGCAGAAAAAGGCTGATTTCTGTTGAAGAACATAGCAAGAAATAAAGCAGGAGATTAAGTGCTTTCAAAACGGTTTTAAGTAAGTAAAATTTATTTTCAAATAGTCTTATTCCATTCTTTAACCTTTGAAGAGGTTTAAATGTATACAAAAGTAGCGTAAAAACGCTAAGAAAAAGATTACCACTAATTAAAATAAAATAGGAATTCCTTTCAGAGTTGTAAGAAAAAAGTTAGTCTTCACGGCTTTATAGTTTTTAAACTAATAGGAATTCATTTAAAAGGCGCAAAATTGTTCTCACGTTTTTATATTTTTTCCTTAGTTTTGGAGAAAAGAATTTAAACTGTAAGCGCACGCTTATCCCTTTTCTTTATCTTCCTACTAATTTAGGTTTTTTTTTGTTATGTCCAGTTCTTTTTAGTGGGTAATCACCATGCAAATATAATTGTTTAAGCAACGGAAAAAGCTTTTAGAAAGAACTTGACTTTCTGTCCATATATTATAATATTCACGGTTCAAAAACAAAGTAAATTCTTTCTTTACCAACTGTAATCAACATTTCAAAACAAACGTTAGGAAATGAAGTTTCTAAGATGTGTGTGTATGTTTTGAAATGTATTCTAGAATTTAAGTTTTTTTCTTCAAAATTGTTGCTAGAAATGAAGTACTTCATTTATTCTATTTTTTCTAAGACGATCATTACTTGTTTTTTTTTTTACTTTTTTGGAAAAATTATTCAATGTATTTTTTCGTTTAGTTTTAAATAAAACTATTTTCTTTAGAGTTAAAAATCTTAAGGAAATTATTTATTTTGTGTTTTATGTCATTTTCAGCAAAGCATTTTATAGATCCAAAATTGTAAGCTATTTCAATTTTAAAAAACCAAATTTCTTAACTTTGTTTTTATTTTGCGTGAATATGGAGTTTTATAAGAAGAATCTTGTTGTAGCAGTAAAAAAAATCTTGTGTACAAGTAATTTTATACTTTCCCTTCTACTAAAACATTTCGAAATAAATTATTTTAAATCTAATTTTATGACTATATTACAAACATAAAATTTACTTTTTTTCATACTTTCAAATCATAAATTTTAGAGAACATTGAAAATAAGATTCCTTTCATAATAAACATTAATTATTATTTTTTTTTGAATTATTGAAAGTACTATTTCAGATACTTAATTTTTTTGGATTTTATACGCCTATAATTCGCAATATTCAAGAGAAACGTGAATATATTCACGCGCCTTTAAACCTATTTTATTATTTTTTATCTTCATTTCTTTCAAACATTTTTCCATCTGGAAAAATTTCATTAAATTTATTGTATATTATCTAGAATTTTTTAAACGTTATATACGCTGCTGACTATTTTATATAATTATCGTTTTAAATTAAATCTACATATCTAAATTGTGTAAAATTTTGAGATACCTATACAGCAAGATATGAAGGCTTTAGCAGCCGCAACTAACTAAATGAGCTTGTTGACAGAGTAAATAAATTTGTTCAGTATTAGCAACTTTTCCTATGAAAAACTATTGAGAAATGGAAAAAATTATCTTAAGAATCTATACGAGAAATTTAAATCTGTAAATTGTTCATTAATATATATTTTAATATTTAACGCATTTTATAACTTCAGATTAAATATAATTTATATTATAAAGTTTTTAATTTGAAAATTAAGTTGAAGAATAAGAAATTTTAAAAATATTTTGAATAAAAATATTACGCAATTTTTTTTTAACTATCATTAAATTCTTAGAATAAATTTTGCTTTCCTCCAGCTTAATGTTCAATACAATTACTGATTAACGATAAAGTTCATTAAAGAATTATAATCCTTTTCATAAAAAGACTATAAATATCTACTTTTGATAAACAAATATTCTAAACTGCTCCCCGAATTTAAAATATCTGAAATATGAGAGTATTTTATATTATGATATTATCAATAATTCTTTACTTCATATAAAACTAAAAGGTATTAAAATATATAATTCTAAATAGGTAATACATAGGAAGAAATACATTACAGAATTAAAAAGGAAGTAATTTACTCCAGAAAAAGCTATTTTAATATAAAAAGGAACTATTATATTTCTTAGAACTGAAAACTAGAATTAATCGACAAGGAATACTATTGAGTCCTTTATTTTAGCTTATAGACGAGACGGTCAGTAAAAAGTACTTAGTTAAAATATTAGCTTAGAAATAAATTTCTGAATGTGTTTGTTTGAAAATGATTTACCGTACAAAAAAAACTTAGATATAAAAAATTAAATTTCTTGGAATTATTGGTACATATTCTTTTGTGTATTACATCTTTATTAAAGATTTTGAATTACTACGAATCTAATTTTATGTTATTCATATTATTTAAATATCAAGTCAAACAAATGTTTTCGAAGAATTTCATTAAATGTGCAAATGTGTGCGTAAAATACTTATAAATAAATGTTCCCTGAATTTGATGAAATACGAATCATTTTTTATTTTAAATATCATAATAACTTTGTATGCAAATGACAAATAATGTCTGTGAAATTGATTTTTATATGTGTAATTATTTGAGTATGAGGCAGACAATATTTATTTTAAAATAATTTTTCATACGCTTAAATATTGGTGTATAATGCGGATGATATATGTTGAAAAGGAATAATATTACATAGTTCTTAACTAACTTTTTCATAGAATTATAATAAAAGCATTGCTTTTCCTTGGAATACCATATTTATTTTAGTTTGTTGTGAAAGTGGAATAAACTGACACAATAATGAAGTGCGTGTTAAATTTAGTTATATTTCTTAACCAACTCAAATAAGATTTCAAGCATTCTCAGCATGAAATAATATAATATTAAAACTACATATTGGTGCTAATAGAATTTTAATATTAGTGCTATATTAGTATAAAAATTCTATGTATATTAATTTTAAATTAAGAATGTATAATGCACTCTTTTTTTTTTTTTTTAATTCAGAAGCATTGTCGAAGAAAAAAAAGAAATTTTTTATTTAAATTCTTTTTTTTTTGGTATATGTCTCACTTATTTGAAAATAAATGCGTGACAACAAATCAATTAACATTAATTAAAAGACATATTACAAGGGAAAATAAATAATCTTAATGAATTTTAAATTATTCATTTAATTTCTCTAACACACATTGCATTATTAAGTGATATTATTAGAGAAGAGATAATGAGATAGAGAAAATTATTTTTTTGTATTTGTTCTGGAATATCCAACCCCCTTCCTCATTCAGATTAAAATTAATACTTTAAATGCGCTTTCTAATCAAAGGACCAAATTTAGATTCCAATTTTTCGGCTGAGAGTCTGCCAATCGAAACTTTCTGCTCTTAACGTTCAATTAGTTTTAATTAGAACCGATCCTTTCAACACTAATCAGACTAGATATTTAGAGTACTCTTGAAGATTCCTCTTGCCTTTCAATAAATAGATTTTTGTAGAGTCTCTAAATTCAGTAAAGTGTCAAATAGCATTTAAACTCATTTCTGAGGTGCAAGACTCTTTCATACGCATTTTTTTTTTTATTATTAATTGAAATTCTGAAGAAGATTTTAATTTGGAAACACTATAAATGCACCATTAGAACTAAGGACGAAAAAGAAAATGTTTTCATAAGATAATTTGCTTCGAAGTTTATTAGAATATTTGCATTTAAAGTAGAACTGAAGGAGTGAGGAGTATTCGGATAAAGGTGTTGCTATTTATAAATATTCTCCAATTTTATCTAAGCTAATTCATATGACTTAAATGAGCATTTCGTATAGAGAGAGTTGCATCCTGACACGATATACATAAAAGTAAAATAAATGTAAAGGAAGAAATAAAAAAAAACATATTTAAGCAATTAAATTAATTTAATCTATTGAATGAGAGAAAAGAAAAGTAAAGATATCTAATAAAATAAAATGAAAGCTCATGTCTAGAACTGAATCGCGGAGTTAAATCAATTTTATGTATCCAATCTCTTCCTCATTTGCATTTGCTAAGATATAAATCAATGGTTTTCTCCATAAAATAAGATAGCAATTAAAAATAAAAATATTTCAAAGATAAGTGAACAAAAACATGCTGCTCTTGTGAGAGACGCACACACACGTATATATAAACATGTCGATACTGTTGATTTGAAATAGTATAGAATAGAATTTTAGAGAGGAGACACATTGAACATGGATAAATGTTTTAGGATTATGAAATCCAATTGTATGTTTCATTAAAAGAATGATTCTTTATGAGGTCAATACTATATTTAGAATGATGTTAATAATATAAATTTTAAAACTAAAGATGGGATTCAAATACAAGTTATTGAAAAATAAATTTTAGATTTACAAAAAGATTTCATTATTTGTTTTTTTGCACAGTACTAAATAATTATATAATTATTTGTAAATATTATTGTAATTTCATTATTGATATAATACTTATATTAGAGAGAAAAATGATTAGGATAATTTTAGCAAGCAATTTTAAACATTTTAGTGACATTGCAAGTTGAATAAAGCAATTTTAGTGACATTGCAAGTTGAATAAAGCAATTTTAGTGACATTGAAATTAATAATAGAATCACAACTCTATATAAAAAAGTAGGTTTACAAATTAATAAAATTAAATTTCTTCAGATTTTTATTTCTCCAAAATTTCATAAATACTCCATTAAATTTAGAACAGTCGCTAATGTTTAAAATACTTATATTGCAAGAGCTGTTAATTTATTACAAAAATATTACAAGATACTATTAATAATTTTAATAAAACCGCTATCATTAAAAATAGTTTAGATACATTAAGAAAATAAAAGACAAGTATATATTTATTAATTATAATTATGATTTTGTAGACATCTTTGATTTGATTTACACAGATGATCTAGTTAAGGTATTGTTAATTATTTACAACATGAATGATTCATTGCTTTTGATAAATTTAGGTCTTTAATTAATATTGTACAAGGGGACTGGGTAAATAAAATTCGAACAAAAATTCGATTTTTAATTTCTTTTGTATCATTAAGTAACTTAAACTTTTATATCTCTAACGATGCATCACACTTGTTGATAAAAAACAGAAGTTTTGGAATATTTCATTCTTTCTTAGAGCACTTTACTAATTGTTCACTTTTTTTAAAGAGCTGACTAATGTAAGCAAACCTCATTCGTTGCGTAACACCTCATTTTATGCTTTACATATTTTATTATCTATGTTTAACTTTTTTATTTTCTAACCATTGAAGAATTGATAACAGTAAAGTTAATTCTCATTGTTTTTTAATTTTTTAACTGTTTGTTGTGTCCTTCGTGTGATTTTTCATTTATCATACAATTTAAAATATTTCTTCATGCATCTTGTCTTGCACACTTAAACTGCACTATATTTTCTTCAGCAAATAATTTTTTAATAGTATAAAAGTGTTAATTAACTTATTTAGACTGTCACGATGTAAGAATATATTTAAAAACAGAACAATTGTTGGAAAGTCATCCATCAGTGATATTGATACTGTTATCGAATCGAATGATAATGTTAGGACTTTATAAGAGCTAGATTAAACTACTCTTCTTTCAATATAATAAACATGAATTAAAATACAGATTCTGGATACAAAATTATGATTCTACGTTTTGAAATATGTTTTGGATAATGTTTCTGTTTGCAAAGTCTGTAATGGGAACATTTCTGTGCGAGCTAAAAGGCAAATAGATTTTGCATAAAAATTACAGATCTTTTGGAAATGTTTGCTTCCTTCAAAAATTCAGCAAGCTGTTTGGGCTGAACATTTACATTTGCTGTCGAGTAATGAAATAATATCCAGGGATAAGTCATAATTCTGTCTAATTAGTTTTGAAAGCTGACGTTGTTTTCATCGTGTCCAAACAAAAGATGAAATGAATGACTGTATCAAGGATACACATATTTCTTTACCAATAATGGAAGTCATCAAGCTTGTATATGTAGAGATTTGGCAAATCCAGAGCTTCTAAGGAAATGTCTTTATGCGAAAACACAGAATCGTAATAAATCTGAGAATAGTGCCATCTGGACTCGAGTTGCAAAAACTGTACTTGTGACAATCAAAACCTTAAAACTTGGTATTTTTGATGTTAATTATTTCTTTAATATGTGAACCATAACAAAGTGTCATACTTTATGCAGAAATGAAATTTATTCAGTTCATCACTGCGTGAAAAGTACGAAGGATTTAGACAAAGAACGCATTATCGACCGATAATGGAAACTATCCAAATAAAAAGAAAAGAACCAGAAAAAGAAATAAAATTACAAAAGGAAACTTGAAATTCTCATGAGACTAAAGAAGATGATAATCTTTCATACAAAGTAGGATTTTAATAAATTTAACTTCGTAATCAACAATAAAAGTATCAATGAAATCTTTAAATGCGATTTTCTCAAAGCATGGATTTTTCAGGTTCCTGTTCCTGTTCTCAATATCTATGAAACTTAAGAATTCAGTTTTTTTAATGATATGTGTATTATGTTATATAACACGCTTTAACCCGGGGTTTGATAATTTTTTGAGAATTATTTACTTTATGCCATTAAATTGTGCCAAAAATGCTAATTTAAGAGAGGTAATGAATAAATAATTAATAAAAAAAATTTCTACTTCACTTAGAAATAAAATGGCTTTAAAATGTGTAAAACATATTATTCTAATTTTAGAATAATAAAGTTTGTAAAACATATTATTCTAAAATTTCA
>BMAW01019791.1:136240-186908 GCA_019974015.1 Nephila pilipes
TTCAAATATATATATATATATATATATATAAGAACTTGTACACATATTTCCATACAAGAACTTGTGGAATACTGTGAAGAGGCGTTTAGGTAAGATGGATTGAACAACAAAAGAAAGCATGATAAATAATGCAATTCGAGTGTGGTTTTATGATGATGAACTAAAGATCATGTATACTTAATCTAGTGTAGCTAATGCCAAAATGTTCATAAGAGTTCATTTCTGCTAAAGAAAGACATACGTCATACTAGAAAATGTATTATAAATGTTCAGAATGAATAAAAGTATAGTTTTTCTAAAAAAGCTATTTTCTTATTTTGTCCAATTTAATTTGTACAGATATGTATTTTAAATCATATGTAAACAGGAATCAAAATATGACTGAATACGAATAACATTATTCAGAATATTAAGAGCTGTAAGGCAGCAATTTTTTTATTTTTTAATTTGCCTCAAGAATTTCAAACAACGTCTTTTTAGTTTGGCTTCCTTCTTTAAGTGTTTTGGGGTTAAATCGATTTAATTTTGATTTAGTATTAGTATATTTGTTTGGTAATAATAATCATTTGAATAATTTATTGTTTTGAATTTCAATATCTGACAAGAATATCTTTGTCCACTTGATTGTTTTATTGTATGCTTTAATTCGAATATTTAATTAAATTACTTGAAAATATTTTTTAAATATTAGCACCTTTGTTGGATAAATCTATTCTCTGAAAGACTTTGCATAGAAACTTTGTTTCAGAATTTTTTATTTTGTGTTAGGAATTGGCAAGAAAATATATTCAGAAAACACTGAATTTTTAAAAGTCATTGGATGATCATTTTTGGGTCATCATCGATTCAAAACTATTTAATTGCTTATAATATGTATCTCGTTATTAATATTATGTTGTTAAGCTACTATATTAAATCTTAAAATTTGTTATGAAAATAAGTACAAGTTACTTTAAGAGTATCAGGACATAAGGGGAAAAGCAAAATATCGAATTTAAGAATCTTTCTAAGACATTTATGATTTAAAAATTAATCGTAAAACTTAGTAATTTTATGGGCCTAATAATGACATTTTATGAATTATAAAAGTATTAATTTGGTCAAAGCTTTTTCCTTTCCTTTGAAGATTTTTCAGATAAAATTGCATTTAGGTACCATTTATAAAAATAATATTCTATAAATATATAAAATATTTTACTTCTTACATAGAAAATAATACACAAAGTATAATGTACCAACTTTTAAATAATATTACTGCATAATTTCTTTAAAAACATTATAAAACTTCTTAACCCCCCCCTTTTTTTTTTCGATGTAGAAAACGATTTCTAAAAATTAGAAATTATTTACGGAAAATATTTTAAATTCACTGTATGCATAAGTAACCCCTTTATAGAAGCATAAAAAATTTGGAACCCTATTGTACAATCATTTTCTTTAAAGTGGTACTTAAATTCAGAGATACCTCACGCAAATCATGTCCATATTCAACTAAGAATTGAAAAAGAAAAAACTTTCTTGCAAAAAATTTACCTTTACAGCTCTATAGAACGATTAAAATATTATTATTAGACTCACAAAAAAATCTAAGCTTTACAAATAAATTGAAAAGATATATTTTACAAAAACAAGGACTCTTGGACATGACATTCCAGAATTCCTCGTATGTCCTGGCACTCATAATTATGTTTGCTTATTTTTACTAACAAGTAAGCTAAAGAAAACTATATTTTATAAGCTTTATTTATGTAGTAATTTTATATGACGCAACAAAGGTTATCCTTTTTTATAAGCTTATTTGTCATCATTTATTCATGACTTATTTTTTGTAGAAGTACTTCATCACAGCCATTCAGCATCCTGTTGTCGTAGCACAAGTCACATATTAAAACTATAAGCTCGCTTCTGAAGACCAAACGATGTTTTCTTTCTTTCTTGTATAAAAATATAAATATTCGTAAAGTAAAAGATTTTAATGAAAGTTTTTTTTTTGTTAAGAAATAAAACAGTCACGAACAACACACATATATGAGTATGAATATAATGTTTAGTAAAATAATTCTTTTTATGCTTTAGTAAAATTAATCGAATATCATCCTTCCTTTTACCGTTAAATATAAAGCTCGAAATATAGTATTGGTTTATTTTTTATATTAATGTAGAATCTTTTAAGTATATTGCTTCGTTATAATTATTTTTATAACTTAAGTTAAAAAAGGAAATACAAATTATGATTAGAAAATATTTAAGAATGATTACGCAATCATAAACGAAAGTAATTACATCTTTGACGAAATTAAAGTTTTGAAGGTTTGTAAGAATCAAATTATTTAACTATCAGTACCGTTCTCAGAAACCAGCCAGGCGAAAATTAAATTAAACTTAGATCATATTAAATAAGGATTTGAATATTTTAAGTGTATATTGTTAAGAAATCGAAATCATCGAAAAATTGTCTGTTTTATTCGATTTAGATAAATAATAAAAAGGATAAAATTTACATTACGGAAAAAAGAAAATTTACGGAAACATATTTATGAGTAAAATCTAAGTACCGAAGATAAATTAAAAGTCTGGATTTTGGATCTACTTATCAAACCTGACACTTTACGTGAATAAAAGTATGATTTATTAGAATGTCTTATTAAACATTCGAGTAACAAATATATGATAGTAAAATTCATTTAGATTATGATCTATGCATTATTATTTAAATATTTTTATTTTAAAAATTAATTTTTACGTAATAGCATTAATATTTTAACGTTAATCTAATGTTTAGGTTAGGAAAATAAACGTTTATAGAAGTGATATTAAAAAATTACTGTTAGAATTTCAGAAACAAGCATTTAATTTAATAATATAAATAAATTCTTGTGAACTAAAAATGATTATTAAATTTGAGTAGAGTGGGAATTAGTAATTGAAAAAGAATAGTTTTATAATTAAATGCGTTGAAATTAATTATCCAGATATATATATCAAATATACTTACAAATTAATTTTAATCATAGCTATAATCTTTGCGTTAAATATATAAATGTAATTTAACAAAATTTTGCAAAATTGAGACTGTTCTTTCTTTATATATTTAATAAATAATTATATTTAACGTATAGTTAGTAAATAACTATTCATGTTCGTACAAAATGAATTGTATCAAGATATCTAAATTTTATTCTCTTTATAAAATTCATTAGTAAAGAATATTTTGAAAGTTGTTAATACTTTGATACAAGTATGTATTTATAAATTATGATGATGCAAAAAAAAAATTAGTGACATTTATATTTATTTACAGTTAACAATATGATGTTACGAAATAGTCTTTACATTTATGATGTCGATTACTTTTAAAGCAGTAGAAACGTAGTAATTTAAAATTATAACTGAAAAGTGTCACATTGCTACTCTAATTTTAATTTTGATAAGATAAGAACATGTATTTCTCTCTTGCAACAATTTAGTTAAAATTTCTTTTACAAATGCCTTTTACAAACTTCGGTATCAAAGGTCGGAAAATTTTCTAAGTTATTGTTATTTAATTGAAGCTAAAATATTTGAAACAAAAAAAAAACAAAAAAACAATTCGATATGAATCATGAATATCACATATCTGATTCAATTTCTGGTTCATCTAATGACACCGATGCAAATTATTCTAGAAACATATTTGAATTCTAATGAAAAAAATTGGAATACGACTGTGACATAAATTATAACCAATTTATATATATATATATATATGTAGGATTTTCCAGTTAATTATTAAAGAATTAATTTTATTTTCCAATGTACTGTAAAACCAGTTTTTCATATTAGTTCTGGTCCAGTATTTATAGCTTCCCACTTATTTATATTAATACAGTACATCTCATAAATATATGGAATGGTGCATTTTAGGTAACATTTGAAATAAGAGTCCTTGAGTGATAAAAACAATAAATGATATTATAATGTTATGGGTATAAAAGTGGAATAGTTAAGAATTTGTTCACATTAAGTAAGAATAAACGCGATTTAATAAAATAAAATGTCCTTCCAAAAGTATATGATAACTAGGACAGTTAAATTAGGAATTGCAAGCTAGTTATCAGAAGATTTGTATATTTCAAGCACTTTTCCTATGATGTAATACATAGACTATTAGCGAAACCTCTTTTAACTAACATCTAGGGTTTCTTTCAGACTTTATATTTAAGTTTCCAGCTAGTCTAGTTGAAGTTTCTCCATCGGGGATTTGTTCGCATCGTATCCCGGTAAGAATAATCTTCGATACTGTATGTAAGCTGTTAGTATCAGCGTGGAAGGACAGTGAACAAGCAGAGATCATTGCCCTTGTTAGAGACATAATATGTATGGCTTTGCAAGACAATCAACGACATTCTTGAATTGTATTTGTGGGCCTATTTTAATTACCTTATTTATTCTTGTAATTTAGTTGAGCTTCAGAATGTTGTTCAGCGATGTTCAGAATGTTAAACTTCAGCGATTAGATTGAAGTTTTAGATGTTTAAATGACATATGAGTCAGGTAATAACGACACGCCACAGAATATAAAGGACGAAAAAGTTTTTTTTTTATTTGAGGTTCATTGGCATATGCATTGCAACATTGATTTCAAACAAAATAAAACTGAACTTGAATGTTTAAAGTGTGAAGCACCAAATGTTTTGGAAATTTCTAAACACATGTATGTAGGTACAGTAAGGTAGCGGGCAAGGAGACCAAAGAAGACACCTCACGACAGACAGATTTTGGGAGCTGCTTCCTGTAAAAAAACATCTGTCCGTCAAATTACCAATAACCTAACAATCCTAGTATCCGGTATCTACAGTTCACAAGCATTTACAAGCAAGTAAATTTCATGTTCATCGTAGTATGAGGCGAATATAAATGGCGCATTGGAAAGTTGAATGACTAACTGTTCTAATTAATGACGAAAATAAATTCCACCGAATGGCCAATATAGTTGGACTTATTATTTTTGCATGACCTCCGACGCGAGCTTAGGTCTCTCTTTAGCTGGCGACAATGAGTTGGTCCTGTCATGAAGCGGGGTGCGTTCTCTTTCCCCGGCACAACTGATGTATGTTTCCTAAAATGTCATAAATGTTCAGATGATGATCAGAATGTGCTTCTGACTCGTTTGTTTTCATTTGAAAAACGCCTTGGGAGGTGTTAGCTGGATATTCTAGCAGGACGATACTTTGATTCCCTCCCTCCTCTATATCTACAAAATCTTGATTTCTACAGAATCAAAATATCCTTATAAATTGGCCAGTTGATAGTCAGGATCTTCATCCAGTTGAAAATCTGTGGATGATATTAGCAAGAGATGTGTATCCCCACGGACACCAATTTTCTACCAAATCGGAGTTAAAGCAGCGTATAGACGAGAGTTGGTTTTCTTTAAGACCTGATTTGTTGCAAACCTTAGTTCGAAGCATTCCTGATCAAGTAATCAAATTAGTTAGAAACTGCGGATTTAAAATTTGGATAATAAAGTGTAAAACTTAATTGCTCCATATATTTTTGCGACAATGTATTTTTTTTTGTTTTAATTTTCTTTCCTAAAATTTGTGAATTTTATATGAAGTATGAATACTGTAATAAATTGCTATTGTGGCTTTCCATATTGATTATTTTTTCTTTCGCTTATACAAACTTTTAATTAATCCTTTTTTGAAAAAAAAAATCATACATATATTTATGAGACATGCTATAAATGGAAAAAATTGTGTTCATGGACGACAAAATGCAACGTAGGAAAGCCAGCCGCACGAAATTCAGTATACTGAAGCTATGCGTGCTCACGATGTGCTCCTTATCTCAGTGTTTCCCCCCAAATTCATTTGTGATCTTATTAAATTCAATGTTTGAGTGATTTTTTCGTATTTTTTTCGTACATTACGTCCTGCTTCTCGAACGAAACATCGCATAATAATGATTTTTGCACCACCTAAAATATCCAAGTTTATGTTTGAAGAAATAATGTATTTTTTGAGCTTTCTAATTAATTAACCGATTTTTGTCGTATTTTAGTAAGTAGATTTGAAAAGCGTTAATTCGGGATTTCTTAAAAATCTTAAGCCGCTCTATCCAAATGCCTATCGATACGGTATTCATAAAGTATACGGAATGAGCATTTGAATTCTTTTATTATTTTTTTTTCCAAAAGAGAAAAATATAAAATAATGAATTTCATATAAATTCAGTCATCAGATTTTTGGTTTTTTTTACCTTTTTCCTTCCACTAAAGAAGATTACCAATCCGCTACTCCTAGTACTGACATATATTACATTTCAATCTATCTTTGGTTCCTACAATTTATTCTACATGGAAAAGAAGACTATCACTTATTAGTTTAAGTTTGTATTTTGAAGCAGAATTATGGTTTTTTTCGAATGAATGAACAATTAACGCAGTTTTTTTCATGCTAGCTAAATTGTTGAATTTTATTTTAAGAATTCATCATACGAAGAAGAGGTACTCTAGCTGGTTCAAAATTAAAATCTCTAATGTCATTCAAAACAAGTAACGTGACTTTAGTTCTCAGATACCTACATAATACGTAGTTATTATTGATTAAAAGACAAATATTTAACAAGATGTACTACTTATTTAAGACTGATAAACAAGCCTTATGCAAATCTTTGAACTTAAAACGTGGAAGTCAGATCTGCAGATAGGTTTTTGAATTAAGTCAATATTTAATGTTTTCACTGAAATAAGAAGTCTACAAGGTGAAATGAATTATTTTAAATAGCTAAGGTTTGAAGGAGGGATATTTTGTAAAAAACGAGGCATTGTTATGTATATATAAATTGTTTTGGTAAGTTTTTACTAAAAAACATTATCGAGGAAAATGCGTGCTTGAGGGAATGAATTGTGGAATTTTTGCCCAAAGAACCATATTAAAGAATAATTTACTAAACAAGGTGTACCTGGTATCTAGTCTTAGTTGAAGAATATTTGGTTGGTTAGGTTTTGGTACGAGGAGTATATTTGGCGAAATTGTGCCAAAAGCTTGTTAATTTACTAATAACTAAAAAAATTTTAAGTAAGTGATTGCTATCAATGAATATTTGTGATCTAGACATAAAGCAAAAGAAGGGAGGGAAAATTTAATATAGTTTGATAATGAAGAGTGTCTAAATTAATGAAAGATTTCTGGGGCATCCCGGAAGAGTGTCATCCGTATTTACCTCGGACAGTGTGAGGTAAATACATCCTTAAAAACAAAAAAATTCTTAAGTATGCTTGAAAAGAACAAACTTTAGAAGAATAATTTGTAGAGTAGCATAAAGTTTGTAAGAAATAGCAAAAAAAAAAAAAAAGTCGAACACGGCTTAAATAAAAAACCAGCAAGATTCATGAAAAATTGTGCAATCAACATCTCCGTACAACGAGTCTTTTATGAACTATTGGTTTAACTTGTGTGAAGTATGTATTAAGATATCTGATGATGATAAGCTGAAGCAATTTCATGTAGTATTCAATTATCTTCTTTTTTTCATATTATATTGGGATAACTGTAGTTTTTTTTTTTTGTCGATCGTAATATTTATAAAAAACACACACATGTATTTTGTTAGAAACTGATAACTATTTCAAAATTATATAGATATGACAATTTAAATGGATTTTTAAGCTAAAAGTTGCAAAATAATTAAATTTACTGATAATTGGGTTGCGATTAAAGTGAATTTGGTGAAAGACAAATGGAAAAGTACCAACATGATAATTTTACATCGCAATTACATTTGCCGTAGGTTGTAACTTGGAAAAGGACCTTTTAGAACGTGATTATTCAGCGCTTGAAATGAATATTTTTTTTCGCTATTCATTCTATTTCTTTGATTAATCGATAAATTAAATTTCCCCGATACTTCTTCATTCTTCTAGTAATTCCTTATTCTTTTCCTTTGAAGTTTTTCGAACTCTTTAACATTTAAAAGTGAAACTTTGTGACATTGGGCCACATTCGCCATTTTCTCTTTACTGACCTCGGGGACTTTTATCGATTTAAATTGTATAAAATTAAAATTTGTTCCCAACCCAAATAAAACTTAATTAGGTAAATTAAAAGAAGATAGAAGTGAAGTGAATTGACTTAGATAACTGATATGCAAAGGAAATAGAGTTAATGGGAAAAAAAGACAGATAGAGGATAACGACGAGAAGCATTAATCAGAATGAAATTCTACTAGTTTTGCAAATTGAAGAAAGTTCTACTAAAAGTATTAAGCTACGTAATTACTGTCGAATTGAGTTATAAAATTAAGAATGAGTGCAATGATAAGATAGATTTCTTATTTAAATCATAAATTAAGTTTGAATATCAGGTTGAGATTGTAGAGTCAAAAGCTTTGTTTTAATTCAAACTCATTATGTTTTCACTCTTTTTTTGTATTGATTGCTTATTAACACTAGATTTACGGGAATTGAATATAAATCTAATTTTACTGAAATTCGTCTCTTCCAGGGTATACTAAAATGAATTTTTTTGTTAATTATTTATTTAAAATATATAGATTTTTATTTACTGTTGTCTTCAATACATTTTTAAAAATGTAGACTCTACCTTGGATGTGCGCTTTCCACTTACACAGTTGTTACATGTAAATTAATAAGAGCAGCTTCACTTAAAAGAAGTAATTATTTGTGATATGATAAGATTTTCTATAATTGTAAACAAATAGTTTAAATGTGTTTGCTCTCTCATGTATTTAGTGTTCAACAGTAGTCATTTGTTTGATGTTCTTATTCATAGGTATTCCATTTTGTAATTTTAAAATAACTGATCGACATAGATTAACCTGCCAAATTGACAGAATTTCGTAAAAATAGATATATAACATCTAGAAATAATGAAAAGTAGGCGTTCTAGAGAAAACGAATAACAATATATATTCGCTACATTATATCCATAAAAACCAAAATGTAATGTCAAAAGAAATATATTTGTATGTTCAGAATTCTTAAGCATAAAATCGAAAAACCGTCAATTTGACGGATTTCTTAAATCTATGAGTAATATTACCGTCACAATGAGAAACAAATGAAGGGCTATTGGTGACGAGGCCACAATGTGACACCGTCAAGTGTCGAGGCCCACAATTGTTCTTGTACTCCCCTTTTCTAACTTTCAAACCACTACAATTTGAGCACTTTCATCCCTAAAAGATTTAATCTGCATCAACCCCTCTATACGCAACGGGTTTTTAGTCGCTTCAGAACTCGAGGCAACAATCTACCATGATCTTACAGCCACATTTTTTTATACCGAAGATAGCGTCAGAAGACTTACTTCTAGCAGCATTAGAAGTGATTTGTTCAGTGAATTTTATTCTATTATTTCCCCATGGATGGTGAATTTAGTAGAAAAGGTTGAATTATAAGTATTGCTTTCCAATTGTCTTTCAAATTTTACGTTACATGTTTCAAAAATTTTCTGTTCGAATGTAGTTGTACTATATAAAGTGCAATTATCAATTTAAGAACCTAAATTCAGAACATATTTCATTCTGCGAAAATTAATTCTTCTGCTATTGCATATATAATGTTTGCTAAACTTTATTTTTAGCTTGGTCCGAAAATATATGCATTTTTTTCAGTTCCAGTTACTTTTTTTAATGCAAATAAAAAAAATGTTTATAAAGAAAGAGAATTGTATTTTTATTTTGTATATGATCGTTTTATTTATTCGTCATTCAAAGCATATACAACTGATGTTTCAAACGTAAGGAGTTTCACAAATTTTACTGTTATCGAGTCCTGTTTAACGCGCAAGTACCGAGTATTGCGTCATACAGATAACACATCTAAATAAACAATTACAATTATTACATAGTCTTGTGTGTTAAGCATTTTCCTGCAAATTAAAGTTGTAATAAAAATCAAATTTTTAGTTCATTTCTTATTAACGTCGCACTAGAAGCAATACGAGGGCCTTTGGCCACGGACCTCGCTTATTTTGAACCTCGTCAAGTGACGAGGACGACACCTGAGCTGGCATCCCCCTCTTCTATCTCCTACACCACGCCAACGAGAGGACTTTGGGCCCCGACAGATTTAACGTGCATCAGCCCCGGCTACACGGCGGGTCTTTGGTAGCCAAGGATCAAACTTGCAACTGAATGAAAACCGCCGGTCACGAATCCGAAACCATTACCACTAGGCTAATAAAAATCAAATAATCAATAATAAAAATCAAATAATAAAAATCAAAAGAGGAGAATTATTATTTTACTTATATTCGTTTTACTTAACAAATAAATGTATCATACTCAGAGACTGTACGATACAATTCACAGAATTTGACGAAATTTTTTGCCACCAAAATTAGCATAACACTTGAGTACTGACTATTATATAGTTACCTAGTCGAATTAAGAATCGTAACCGTCACATGTTGCATTAATCCTTTTCATAATAATTAGATAAATGTTAAATATAAAGCAGGTGTATTTTTATTTAGCAAACACGTATCATTTTCAGAGGACGTACAATGAATGTTTAAAATACATGCAATGAAAGGAATTTTACAAATTTTTTTTACCCACGCTTGAGTACTAATTAATACATAGATAAGATATGTGATTGAGATAGCTGATTAATATCTCACTGAGAAGCAACACGAAGGCTATTGATGACGGACCTTGTAATTTTGAGCCTCAGTCAAGTGATAAGAGGTCTCAGTCAAGTGATACCAGAGCTGGCACCTCTCTCTCCAAATTCCACACCACGCCAACCGGAGGATTTGAGACCTCGACCAGATTTAATGTGCATCAGCCCTGCTACATGGCGGGTCAAAAGGGACGTCAGGGCTTGAACCGACGATTCGACAAAAACAACATCTGTCGTGAGTCCACGACCAGGACAACTACGCTACTGTGACCACCATCGTTAAAATACTCCACTAAAATGAGTAATTGTAACTATCAAATATTGCTATGTGGAATAAAAATGTTTTATTTCATTCTATACTATGATTCAACGAAGGTCTGGAACATTTGTTATACATTTTTTCAAATGAAAAAAATATCAAAATCCACTCTAGTTGCAACATTTTGGGGATATCATCCATAACAACAAAAGATAATTTAAATTAAAAGCCATCATACATAGTACATCATACATTTCCAAAATATGCAATATCTTTTTATTACCCGAAATATCATTAACCACGACAGATATGATAAGCTAATAACTTTTTTTTTATCTCGAGACATTCAAAAGAGTGTGTCCCTCTGGTTGATATCGATCTTTAATACTTCATGGTAATCAACTAGACGTACTCTTGTAATTAAGTAATTAATAATTAATTCTCATACTAATTAAATTGACTTTGCTTAGGATAATTAATTAACCGGAAAAGAGCAAGACATGCAATTAATTCCCAGCAGAAAGTAAGCAACAAATCATATTTCCAAAATCGAAAGATTCTTAGTTTTTCTTGCCCAAAAGTAAATACTAGTTCTGATTAAAGTAGATTTTTGTATCTGTAATTAAATTCTCTTTGAAAAATATAAATGGTTTTAATATCCAATTTATTTAACATTTTCAATAAACTCTAATCGTTGATAAATAAAGATTCATTCAATGATATTCACTCGATTTAGTTTTCATAAACAATTTAAGAATATTTATGCAAAAAAGTTTTTCCAACATTTTATTCAATGATTAAATCAACAGCATTTGAATTTTTATGAATTCTTTGCAAAAGATATTTAATTAATTTGATTTCTTTTTACCGACTAACTACATTCTCAGTTCCTATTAACTCGTTTACCTGGTTGTTTATTCATTTTGTTTTTTACAGATTATCTATTTATAGAAATAAATAATATTTTAATATATTTTTAACTCTCGTCGTTTAACTTTTAATTTCTTACAAGTAGCCTTTTTGTCTGCTTCAAGACAATATTTTACTGTTTATTTCTCATCAAAGAGAGCATTCTATTGAAGAACCTGAAACTTTTAAGAACTTATATAAAACATATATACTACAAATCCAAAAAAATTAATATTCAACTATACAAATTTCGATGAAAATCTACATAATTTGTTGAGATTACATATATATTACTGCAATTACTTTAATTGATTATTGAACAAATTCTCCTGCTATTTGAGAATCAACGCGAAGACGATTTCTTCTACGGGGCTCACAAAGCTGATTGGAAAGTTAGAATTGGAACTTTGGGATCAATTAAAATAAGGAAAGTTCTGAAACGACTTAGGAATTGAGTTTGTGAAATTGCTGTGAGAGGTGTTTGCAATTGATGCCTGAATTGGGGTATAATAAGAATCTAATACTCTTTTCTTGCTGGGCTGTTTGTGATATTAGTTGAATTTTGAGCTTGAAGCCCATTGTGTTTTATTTCTTTGAGTCGCTGAATAATTTTTTTTACGTAATTAAAAAAAAAAAAAAAAAACACCTCAACCTTTCTAATGAGAATAAAATGCTTAAATTCATAGTGGGAAATATATACACTAGCTCTCAATATTGAATATATATCACTCGCTTTCCTTATTAAAGGCGTAGTATATTATTATTAAAATACCTATTTAAGTTTAACATTTATAGAATCGATAAAATACACAAGAAGAAATATAGTAGGTTAAAAAACATAAATGAGTTATCGTAAATTTTTTTATCACTATAATTTTTACGTTGAAGTTGCAGATTTCTATGTCACAAAATTAAGTATACATCTAGCATAATTCCTTAAAAGTTTTTTTTTTTTAAGAAACCACTTAACATTTTGTGATTTATCCTTTTACATTTAGAACACCTTCTAAGTGGCTAGCATTGATTTGAAAGGATTTGTGCTGTTTCGTTGGAGATTTTTGCCCATTTTCTGTTAATAATGCACTTAAGTATTCTTTGGTACTAATATTATGCTTTTGAACAGATTTTTCCAACTGAGACAACAAGTTTTCGTTCTTGTCCTTTCGTTTGTAATCCTTCTTTGATTGCAAAAGGAATGTCTTTTGCTGACATAATACTTAGCTGTCGAGATTTCATCATTGAATATTACGTTATTACAGAAATATTTAGGGCTTAAGATATTATTTCTAGTAAATGTAAGCCTTTATTTCTCTAACTGATTCAAATTGATTGATTCATTGTTTTTATTAACGTCACACCGAGGGGAAAAACGAGGGCTGTTGGTGATGGACCTAGTAATTTTGAACCTCAGTCAAGTGACGAGGATGATACCTGATCGGGTAACTCCCTCTCCAAACTTTCGCCTCAACCCATGAGGAGACTTAGAGCCTTAATAGATTTAATGAGCATCAGGTTCTATTTGGTGGGTCTTTAGTGGCATCAGAGCTTGAACCCATGGCTCGACGAAACCACGTCTGCGGCTAGTTCGCGACCAGGATCACATGAGACATATTTGCTTTAGATATGAATGATTTTTCTATAGTAACAGAAACATTATAGTTTTTTTTTCTTGGAATATTATTTGAATTATTTCTGCAGAAATATATCTGTTTCCCTTCTGTTGGTATAGAAGTAGATGAGATAAATTTTACAACGCTTACCATAGGACATTTTCTTTGTTCTCGAATGGTGTTTCTCTTAGTCATCGAACTGATAGACTCTTTTTCTCCATTTTTTTTAACCACCGTAAACCAAGATAGGCGTTTGTTTAAAACTGCTCGAAGTCCTTAGTTCTGCAGTTGGCGTGGTGTGGAAGTTTGGAGAGGGGTGTGCTTGCTGAGGTGTCATCATTTGACCGAGGTTCAAAATTACGAGATCAGCCGCCCATCGCAATGCTTCTCAGTGCGACATTAATAAAATAAATGAAAAAAATTTCTTTTTCGAAATTACTCGTATTTTGCAATTTACCTATTTTTTTTACTCTTCTTGATAATTTTTTCTACGCATTCATGATTGTGTTTAATTTAAATTGGAATTTTACGTACAAATTTATCTTCATTAGACATTCGGATGACAATTTCTCGAATTTTCAATATCAGTTTCAGCTCTGGAGCTCATTTTCACATCTAAAATATGTTTTTTTTTCACCTTGAAATCGATTTATTTCAAAAGATAGTAAAATAGCAATTTTTATAGGGTGCATATTCAATTTTGAGACTTCGAAATTCGGAGTTTTGACGAACAAATTTCGTTACGGAAACTATTATCGATTCTTCATTTTTTTCTTAGTCCAATACATTTTGTAATGTACATTTTATCGTTCCTATAAATATTAAACGAAATGAATATTTAATGATATTATCTTAGGCCTTTCATAAAGAGAGTGAGAGATTTTTACTCAATTTTTAGAGCCACTGTATATAAGATATCAAGCATTTGAATTTTCACTAGAAGTTTTAAATTGTTGAATATAAAAACTATGCAATTGGGATAAAATCTAGAAAATTTATATTTATATTCACATATTAATAGTGATTAAAAAGTGTGAAACTTTTCAAGGACTGGCTTTTCATAAATGGATGCATTTCTCTCTCTGTTGAAAGAATAAATTTTTTTTTTCACGCAGACCTCAGAAAAAGTTCTAAGTTTTGGTTCTAAGAACAAGAGAATTTTAACGACACAGGTTTTATAAGCCTGTCTCTCATTGGGAACTTGCCATTAAAGTCGAAAAGGATTATTTTTCTGAAGGAAATGCATTTGCACCAAATTACAGGATTATTATTTCTCACTGAAAAATACTGCAGGAGTTTATTTGAATATCTGGTATTATTCAAACTTCCTTCCATAAATTTATTGAAAATATTTGAGCATGGGAGATCGTATATATCATCGGAAATCCAGAAGATCGAAATCAAATAAACAGTTGATGATAATTAAAATATCATTGATGTAATAACTGGATTAAGAAACTAAATTCATATAAAAGAGAATCTAAAATATTTGACCCAGTTTCATCCAAATAAAGCATCATTATAAATGAATAATAATATTAAGATTCTAAGAAAGCATCAAAACTTGTAATGGATATTTTATCTACAAAACTATCTTGTTTCTACGCGCGACGTTAGTAAACAATCAATCAAACAGATAATTAGAATTTATTAACTGATATCTCAACTTTCCCATTCCTGTTCTGAGATTTTTCTTTCAAGAATGACTAAAAAGGTAGAACCTTCCTACTTCATATTATATTAATAATTCTAGTGTCATTAGCATTTTAAGAGAAAACATCTTTGTACATGAAATGAATAATAAATTTTCTCTCTCTTATATATATATATATATCTTTATATTTTCTCACTCTCTTTCTATCCAGCTGAAGATATATCAGAATAAATATAAAACAGTCTCTATTCATAACACTGTAACATTCTCATGGAAAGAATGTTGTTATGATCCAGACATAAGAGAAACAAAACAGTCTCGAGAAAACATTGCTCGAGTATATTTTCTTTCGAATTATACATTGCTAGAACATTTCAACAACAAAACTCCTGGCTGTCAACAGTTTTCCTGGAAAGCAAATTTATAACCATTTCTCTACAGAATGTCTGAGTTGTATTGTATGTTTCATGATTGATATAAAGCGCAAATATATTGTTAGCCACCCAAGGGGCTATTGTTTTAGTTGGATCACTTTTGGCGTATCATATCACTTGTCAATTTTTTTATCGTTTGCTTCAATTTTAATTACATTAAGCTTAAATATATTCGATGTAATAATTTATCGTTTGCTTCAACTTTAATTACATGCAGTTGATATAATATCCAATTCAATAATTCAGCTTTTCCTTAAATTTTAATAACAGTTAGCTGAAATATATTCAATTTAATAATTTATTGTTAGCTTTAATTTTAATTACATTTAGCTTAAATATATTCAATTTAATAATTTATTTATTTTTATAATTTTTTTCAGAAAATAATTCTATTAATTTAATAACTTTCAGTACAATTAACTATGGTTACGTACTTTTATAAAAGTAATATTTAATTTTTTTGAGTAAAAGCTTCGAAGAGAAAAAAATATTAATGTATATAAAGCCAGTGCTCTTAAATAATACGCACATATAATTTAAAAGTCAAGAGTCTAAATTTTAAAACAATTTTGTGTCACTCATTCTCCTTCCTCTCCTCAAATGTACACTCAGTCACTCACATATAACATACGTTGTCGCTCATATCAGTGACCGATAGCCTAGTGGTCATGTTCGCCGACTCGCAACCGGCGTTGCTTTCATCGAGTGGTGCATTCGAGCCATGAAGCTCCTAAAGTTGTCCGAGTAGCTAGGCTGATGCACGTTAAATCTGGTTGAGATACCTTGTCCTACCGTTGTCGTGGTGGGGAAGTTTGGAGAGGTAGGTGCCAGCTCAGGTATGGTTATGTTATTTGATTCAAGTACAAAATAACGAAGTCCATTACCAATATCTCTCGAATTGCTTCTAAATATGACGTCAGTAAAAATCAATAATAATTAAATATAAATTAATAACTTCACGAATAATTTTATTGTACAACATAAACTAAGAATACGGTTTGCACTATCTTTAATACCTAAATAAAAAAAAAAATAGCAATCAATAAATCAGATGCATGAAATTTGTTTAAAATCTTTAGTTTTTTTCTGTAAACCAGATGCCAATAAAAGTTAAACGCAATTATCCCTTTTTAATAATAAATATATAGAAATAGAATGAATATTAATAACATATATAAACAATATTTTGCATAGCTTGTTTACTCAAAGGCTATATAACATAATTCTCTTCAAAACTTTGCTGGTAAAGTTCCAAAAGTTTCTATTAGAAAGGAAGCCATGTAGAGTGAATACTTGAGAAAATTCACGTCTTCGGAAATTTTGTGAGAAATTTGTCAAATATTGGAACAATTACATTGACTTTTCTAATTCGAGATTTATTTTGTGTAATGTACTCGTATTTTTTTAGAACAAATATCCCTTTCTTTTGAATGATGTCAGAGCTGAATAAAGATTTTAATTCAAGTTTGGAAGGTTTGATTAGTTTCAAAAAATGTCTCTAAATGTCTTACGTGCAGTCCATGAAAATTCATTCACTCTAAATACCGGAGAAAAATAAAATATGATTTTAATAATACATTTTCTTTATTCAATGATCCCGACGTTTTAAAGCATGTTTTTTTTTTTTTTTTAAATTTAATGCTTTTAACCTAAGGTTGACTATTTAACCTGCTCTTATTTTACAATTAGGGCGTTTAAAAATGTTTTTATAAACTATGCAATCGTATCAATAGACTGAAAGCAAAGACAGCCTTATTTATTGGAGCTTTTTCCATTCTAAAAAGCTCTTCACTTTATGTGTATAGTAATGCCATTACCTGTAAAATTAACTTTGTTTTAAATGACGTTAATATTTCAAAAATAAATTTAGTATATCCACGAATTTCACTTTATCTTTTGTTCTTCCATCGCCTTCTTGTCGTTTCACTCGAAACGTTCAAGCTTTGAATTAACAAAAAACAATGCCAACTTTTGACAACAAAAAGGAAGGAAGTAAATGATTCGATGATAAAAATTAAATTATGAAATCAAATATTAAAGTAAAAGGCAATGAAGAAAATATTCTCTGTAATAATGTTTTGTTCTGATATTAAAATTAAAGCTAACGATAAATAATTACAAAATTAAATATATTTTTGGAGAAATATAACTACGGTTGCCCTAAAATGCAACTGAAAAAGATTAATTTAACCATTAATTTACTCACAACACCGCTGTCTAAAAATGTAATTATAGAAAAATAAACGTTTTAGACTATCTCTAATTTGAGTCGCTGAGTGGTCATGGTCGCGAACTCGCAGCCGTGCGTTGCTTTCGTCGAGTTACGGGTTCGAGCTTTGTTGCCACAAAAGGCCCATATTGCAGACTGGAGCACCTTAAATATGGTCTAGTCCCAAATCCTCTCGTTGGCGTGGTGGGGAAGTATGGAGAGGGAAGTTCCAACTCATGAGTCATCCTCGTCACACTTGACCGAAGCTCAAAATTATGAGGTTCGTTCGTCAATAGCCCTCGTGCTGCTTCTCAGTGCTAAGTTAATAAGCAATCAACAACATTTCTCTGTAAGAAATTTTGTGTACGATAATGTTTTAACATTTTATTGCTCCCAAGGTTATATAACTATTGCAAAGGTTAAGCTTAAGCTGATCACTAAATATGGAAGGATGATTTCTGTTCAAGATAAAATTTTAATTTTTTGATTAATTAATTTTGCCAAAATTTTGTTCGTTAAAAATTGTTATTTGCTGCTATCAATTTCAATTAAAGTCCCCAAGGTTAGTGAAAAGAAAATCGCGAATAGCCCATCGTCATAGAGCTACTGTTACAAAACTGTAGAAGTTACAACCTGTTTGGATATATTAAAATAAAAAAAATATTTCTTTAATGTTCATAAAATTATAAATATTTAGTATGAGACCACCAACAGAAACATTAACACTATCTAATTGACAATAGAACTAGATTCAGCTTCTAACTGCGGAAACATAAACAAATAATACCAGTAATTATGGTGAAAAAAAAAAAGGAATGACCGAAATTTTTGTCTTGTGATATGGCACAAAACACATAATCCTTCGAGGAATCATATGCCAATTCAACGGTTGCAGTTCCCAAACGTTCGATTGTGTGGGTTGATTTTAAAGTAAGAATGAAACGACACTTCATTGCTCAAGATGAGCTTTGATATGACTTTCGTCTTCATTAAGCTCATTAGGAGAAAACTTGTAAATATTTATGACTTTGGGTTATTCGCAATTTTCTCTTCACTAACCTCGGGGACGATTTTGTAATTTGAATTGCCGACATTTACAATTCATTCCAAACCGAAACGGAACGTGATTAGATGAACTAGATAAATTAACCCGAAACATGTCAGTTGTAATTAAAATTTTGCGCTGTGGGTGAACCATTTAAAGGATCTTTAGTGTCAAGTTGAGTCACATGTTTAATGACATCATTGGCACCTACACGACTGTCACTTCAATAATTTGTATATCTGACAGAGACAAAACAATTCTTTAATTTGCTTTTAAGTACCTTGCTTCCCCATGGGTGCAACTGTTTTTGATAATGAGTGTACGTTGTTTTTTATGTATACAAATTAAGAATTTCTATAATTTTAATTTACTTAAATATCTATCCGTTACTTACTGGGACGAAGATATACTAGTCCGAAGCGTGATTGAAAACTTATGTATCCATGACAATATTTTTTTTATTTTTTCACTTAAATTTATTTACTCACTTTGGAGTACGATTTTTATATATATATGTATCGTTCGCCAAAGTGGTTACAAGGATTTCAGCACCAGATGACAGTGCAACTTAAAACTGTTGTTTTGATATATGTCGGACGCATTGCCCAGATATGTCTAATTAAGACACTCGCTTAAATCGCTACTAGTGATATACCGACTAAGCATATGAATAAAAAAGACCCGTCATCTCAACTAGAGATAGCCGTTGTCATTAAATAGAAACTGTCCAAAGCAAAAGTGAACGCAACAGGGAGAAGATTTCTCAAACGTAATAATGGTTGGAAAAATAAACATTCTCTAAAACATATCTTTCAGGAAGCCCTTTTCGTATCATCCCGATAATAATGGAGGGGGAATAAGTGGGGACTGTCTTCAACAATGACAGGAATAAAATTCCTTATAAATAAACCGACGGAGAGCTCCTTTTCGGCTTGGTTTTCTAAAGCGTCAATAAAGAAGATAAGAGGACGTTTTTTTGTACCCAAATCTTAGGAGTTGCAATCGCTTCTATCCCGAAATTCAAAAGACATGTTCATCACAGATTGAAAATCATGGTCCGCTGAAAATATATTCTTATTGTACTTAAGATTCTTCAAAATAATTTCACATCTGTTTTTTTAATAATTTAGGAATTTTCAATTGCTATAACTAACAATTCTCTTACGGCACATAGGCTGAAAATTCCGCTCTAGAGTAACTCAAGAGGCTTTAGAGACGGACCTTGTAATTCTGATACACTCTCCGATGAAGAAGACGACACCTCGGTATTCTAATTTCTATATTACACCACGTAAGGACTTTAAGACCGAATTACATTTAATGTGAAGCAATCTACATTCTCCACATAATGGTGTCTGATAGAATCCGGATTCGAGCTCACGACTCGAATATCATCAGTCACGGAGCTTGTGACGTTAACAAGTGATATACAACCGCGTTAGTGATTTCAGGACAAACATTAAATTTCAAATAATTCTATTTATATATATATATATATATATATATATATATATATTCTCGTAGCAGCGGAAATTGTTTCGTGAATTCGGGGTTCGGGTTCTGATACCTCTAAAAACCCGCCTTGTAGGGGGTTAATGATGTTAAATCTGTCTTGGTTCTAAATCCTTCCATTGGCGTGGCGTAAAGGTTTAGTAGGGAGATGCTAGCTTTAGTATCGTCCTCGTCACTTGACCGAGATCCGAAATTGCAAGGTCCTTCGTGATGCTTCTTAGTGCGACGTTAATAAAAAAAAAATCAATTCTTTTTAATATACATAATTTCAGAGTGAATCTACTTTATCTAATCTAGCTTTTTCCAGTCGAAAAATGAAATGTTAATCAGTCATTAAAAGTTACAAGAAATATAAAAAAATATTTAATTAAATCATTTTTATAAAAACTTTAAAAGAATTTCATTAAATACGTGAGAGATTTAATGCTTGGCAACCAAAGCAAATTAATTAAAACTCGAGCTCTAAATTGATTGTAATTAATCGGAATAAATAGTTCCTATTCAAAATATTTCCGCTGTAGAAACATATTAACAGAATTCGATCATTTATAGAAGTAAAAAAAATTCTATTGAATGAGAATCTTCATTTTATTATTGGATTTTCTTTTATCCAGTAAGCGTTTTAGAAAATAATTTAACCACTTGAAAGGATATTAGTAACGATCGCTTAAACAATATTTTCGCTTTTATTTCTTGTCCCATTTTCCTATACCATTATCCTTTTTAACTTTCAATTCGTATTTAAATTAATTACATTTTTAAGCAATAACAAAAATGTTATTAATGTATTGTGTTATTAAATTAATTTTATCTAATAAAACTAAATAATTTCTTAAGCTGTCAAGATGTTCCTGCTTAAATATATGCAAAAGTTTTCTCACAAAACAAGTAATTAATTAGCATATACTTGCTGTCGGAAATTACAATTAATAACTTTCTCTAAATATCGTTTAGTTATAGATGAATTTTATATTTTTCATTCAATTGTTACTAATTATTTTTGAATGAAAATGTTTGCTATAAAACTATAACTGTTTTCGTAAATGTAATGCTTTAAAAATGGTTGAGAATTATAATTTCACAGTTCGAATTCTGGTTTATAGTTTGTAGTATTATTTTCGTACACAACATCATATAATAGTCTATTCTAGCTCTAGTTGTGGTTTTTCTTTAGTTATTTCATCACATTGATCTCTTCATTCATAAAAACCTTGAAATTGGCATAGGTTTAGTGCAACTTCCGCATAAACTGGAAATACACTCTATAATAATAATAAAAAAAAAGGACTACCCAAGAAGGAGTTGCTCGATTGTAATGAAATTTCGTATGCGAAGACATTTGGACCATACATGCAAATGATTAAAATATGGCGTCCAATGAATGAATAGAGGTAGCTACAGCGCATCGGAACTGCGCACTCAGGAGATGTATATAAAAAGCGATTCTCAATCTGATGGTCAAATTTTCTGTTGAATTACGATATAGGATACCTTTCAACGACATGAAAAAATGCCTCGCCGCAGGATTCGAACTCATTACGAGCAACTCACAGAGTTTGGAAGAGGTCTTATCATTGGATTTAAAGAGGCAGGTTGGGCAAATCGGAGAATCACTCGTCATATGGGTCGAAGTGATACGGCGATTAGAAGATGCTGGCAAGAATAGGTGGTCAATGGCAGATTTCAGTGTCATGATGGTAGTGGTCGACCATGGGCCACAGCAGATCGAGAGGATAGAGTTATTGTCAGATCAGCTGTCACAGCGCCTGATTTATCGTTATCAATCATCAGACTTGCGACCCGCACACGAATGTCCACCATGACCATTTACAGACGCCTGATAGAGCGACATCTACGCTCATACCGACAACTATGCCACCTGCCAGTCACGCCTGCACACTGTTGAAAAAGATTACACTGGTACTAGGCTCTATCAGGTTGGAATGATGCTGACTGGGGACGTATAGTGTTTAGCGACGAATCTCGCTTCCAACTGTGTCCTGACAATCATCGAAGACATGTCTGGAGACGCCCAGGGCAGCGTGCCGATCCTGCTTTCACTATTGCACGCCTCGCAGGCCCTCAACTAGGAGTTATGGTCTGGGGTGCCCTTTCCCTTGATAGTCGAACCCCTTTGGTCGTCATTAGAGACACACTTACAGCACAGCGGTACGCCGACGAGATTCTGAGACCTATTTTGCTAACGTCCCTTTTGCAGTACCCTGGCCTTATTTTTGGCAAGATAATGACAGACCAAATACGACATGTTTTCCTATGAACTGTCTTACAGCTTATCAAACACTTCCTTTACCAGCCAGATCTCTCCCCAATCGAGCACTTCTGGGATATGACGGGAAGGCGACTGCATCTACCAGGGAATGTTGATGATCTAGCCTTATAATCGGTGCAAATTTGGCAAGAAATACCACAGGAGACCATCAGGGAGCTTTATCACTCTATGCCACGTCGTGTGGCAGCTTGCATCTAGGCTAGAGGAGGGTCAACTCGAGAGCCCTCGAGAGGGTCAACCCTTATAGAGCTCGTTTCTTTGTAACTTTGCAACTCTGAAATAAATCATTCAATTTTTCTGAAATTTTAATCATTTTCTATTATGTACATAATTTTCTTATCCTCCAAGAAGGAGTTGTCTCCATCGGAAAACTCCTTCTTGGTGCGTTGGTTTTTTTTGTTTGTTATAGAGTGTATTTTCCGTATGACTCATTACAACTGGTATGTTTTACTACTAGTAATAGTATTTTAGATTAATAGTGCAATGCTCCGTCTTTTGTTGACATCATTAATTTTTTAAATAGTGTTTAATCAATAGTCCGACGACTAGAAAGTCACACAATGATGAAATACAGTTGATGAAGTCGTGGAAAGGAAAATTGTTTCAGAAAATCGGGATAAACTTCTCTTATTACTGTCTTTTCAACAAAAGGAAAGGACCAATAATTAGGCCGTGAAACATATTAAGCACCTCACATTCATTTTTGGGTTGTCACGAACAAACTCCATCACATGGTGGGGATTTTCCAAAGTCCAGATTCGTGCACTATGCCTAGTCACTCTTCCACACACATGAAATGTAGCTTTATAAAAGAAAAGAACCCAATTTATGCATAAGCAACTTATGCATTATTTTTGGCGCCCATACCAGAAATCGCCTCCTCATGCTTTCATCGCAAAATGTAAGCATTAGATAGCCGTTTTAAGGGAATGAAGTAATCTTAACGTTAATTACCGACTCTTGACGACTTTTTTTTGTAAATGTACCTTTTTAAGTGGAACACCCTGTATATGTAATATATCGTGTTATAAAGCTGAATAATTGAAAATAACTTATAGTCTTAATTAAATGCGATGTGTAACACTTAGCTATTATTTAGTTCCCTTGGTTGTGCCATTCTTGGTGGAATTTGTCAGCCATTGAACAGAAAGTCACAAAGGGATGATAATCAAGTTATACTATCTTGACCTAAGAATAATCTCAATTCAATCTTCAACTTTCATTATTCGAGGAAAAAGTCCCAATATGTATTTCATACTGAAGTTTAATTGAGTTATACTGATTACTTACCTTACCGAACCAATCGGGTTCGAGTCTTTAATAGACTTAGCAGTGAGAGTCCGATTCGCTCAACCTATGGAGTTTCTTCTTTGCAGTAATCTTGATCACTTCTTACAAATTTAAATGCATTCACTGAAATGAGTTTGATTCCATCACACTACCAACAAGAATCTTCGTATTAAATTCTATATTCATATGCATCTTCTCAGTCCTATTCATATTCTTCAGTAATTCAAATCGGATTTACGTAAGTTACGCTTCATTTATTGGAAGTGATTTTTATTTCAAAGAACTTCACATTGATAAGGAGATATTTAAGGATTGATATTTAAGTTGAAAGAGGAAACGCGATAGAGTCCGCGTCACGATAGTAATAATCCATCTGGACAAATTGAATGATAATAAACTTTGTTTCAATCTTGCAGTCCATTTGGGTGTCCACGGTAGTTTAGTGGTTGTAGTCACGAACTCTCGGCAGACCTTGTTTTCGTCGAATCGTGGATTCGAACCCTGAATACTACTAATTCCAACCGAGTACCGGGGTTGAAGAAAGTTAAATTTGTTGAGGTCTCAAGCCTTTTCGTGGAACCTTGGAGAGGAAAGGTATCAACTCGGGTGCCTTTACCGAGACTTAAAACTACGAGGTATTTCATCAATAATCCTCGTGTTGCTCCTCAGTGCGATATTAATAAATAATGACATAAATTACAATAAATTTTATATGGATTAGACACATTAGATATTTGGTGCTTGGTTTGGCATACTGTGTGTGTAAGCGATGTTTATGTACCAATTACCATTTTCAATGGATTCAGTTAAAACTCAATTAAAACTTTTTATTTAAATCTCGTGATTTTCATTTATGTACAATATGAGAATTGGGAAAATAACGGAAAATATTAAATTAAATAATTACTTAACACGTGATCTCTAAAACATCTGATTTGTTGGTTGTTTATTAACGTCGCACTTAGAAGCTACTCGATTGCTATTGGCAACGGATCTTGTAATTTTGAACCTCTGTCGAGTGATAAGAATGACACCTGAGCAGTCCCCTTACTCTTCAATCTTTCACATACCAATATAAGAACTTTGAGCCTCGATTTGACAGATTTAACATGCATCAGTTCGGCTACATGATAGGTATTTAGAGGAAACATGACTCCAATTTATGACTCGAAGGAAACAACGTCAATCACTCGGCTATCTTGACTGGCTAAAATGCACTAATCAAATTTTCACAGCTTGGCTTCTAATATTTTGGTATGCTTATGGAAGAAAACTTGCCAGCAGTTTTGAAAATTTTCCCGAGCTAGATTCTAAATTTTATTTACAAAGCATAAAGCCTTATAAAATAGTATTAAGAATTAAAAGGTTATTATGATAATAAATAACACAATAATTAATATACATTTTGTAATAATGACATATTTTGCAAGAGGAATATATTCACAAATGACATATTTTGCAATAGGAATATATTCACAAATGACATATTTTGCAATAGGAATATATTATTTTGCAATAGGATATTTTACATAATAGCAATATAACACATAAAATATACATTTAAGAAAATGTATAGCTATTATATACTGCTGTTTGTAGAAAATGCAACACCATGAAAGAATCATCAGAATCAAATGAAATTTAATGCAGAAACGACTTGTACTGATACAAATAAATGATGAAATTTTCAAAACAAAAGAAACAAATTAAGCGTCCGAAATCAGTATTTGGTGCAGCCACCATGCGCTGCAATAAGTGCTGCTATACGACGTGGCATGGAGTCAAACAGATGTTGAATATCTGCTTGAGGAAGAGAATTCCATATCGCTTGTATGCGCAACCAAAGTTCGTCTTTGGAAACTGCAGGACGCGGATCACGAGCGAGACGCCGACCAACCATATCCCACACGTGCTCAATAGGCGACATATCCGGTGAATAAGCAGGCCAAGGAAGAAGTTGCATGCGTTGTGCTGAACAGAAGTCTCGAACAGTCCGCGCAACATGTGGGCGTGCATTATCCTGCTGAAAGATAGCTCCAGGGATGCCTTGAAGGAAAGGAACGACTTCGGGCTGTAGCACTTCACGGACGTACCTGTTGCTATTGAGATTACCCTCAATTCGTATCAAATTGGATCGTCCATGATACGAAATCGCACCCCAGACCATAACTCCGGGTGTTCGACCACTATGTCGTTCAATAATACACTCAGGAAGGCAGCGTTGACCGGCATAACGTCTAACACGAACACGGCCATCATGGGTCCACAAATTGAAGCGTGATTCATCTGAAAAGACAACTTGGTGCCAATCAGCTCGCCTGTCTCTGTGCTCAAGAGCCCACTGCCGACGCAGCCGTCGATGATTCGCCGTGAGGGGAATCCTGTATAAAGGCACCCTTGCACGCAATCCACGGCGCAGCAGACGACGACGAATTGACGAAGCCGACAATTGTACACCTGTAGCAGTAGACCAACGTGCTGCCAGCTGCCTGGAGGAAGCTGTGCGATCATTCACCGCCATGCGGAGCAGGTGTCGATCATCGCGCTCTGACGTCACCTTCTGTCGTCCAGTGCCTGTTTTTCGAGTTGTTCGGTGCTCGTCGGTCCACTGCTTCCAAACTCGCATCACTGTGGAACTGTTCCGCTGCATACGAGCTGCTATTGCGCGATAGGAAAATCCTCCTTCTCGAAGGCCGATTATCCTCCCTCGTTCAAACTCCGTAAGTTGCTTGAATTTCTTATTCTTCCGTCGTGGAGGCATACTCAGGTCTCACTAAACGTTTGCCACTAACAAATAATCATAGACATTTTTCAACGTCCCGCTACAGCACTTTATTTATACGCTTTCAGCATCAATTCAGAGGGCGCTGCGCGTGCCGCGCACGCGCGATGGCTCTGAAACTTTATTAATTTGCATAATATCCTATAATTGACATTTGCTGCGAATTTCATTTGATTCTGATGATTCCTTCATGGTGTTGCATTTTCTACAAACAGCAGTTTATATTAATTTTAACATGTTTTACATTAATAATTATGTGTTTTTAATTATTTTTTATAACATTAAATTTGCTTAAATGCTTACTTCATCTTTCGATTAGAGCTTAGATATTTTTTTTTATATTAGGCGCAATTTACCTTAGAATGTTTTGTTTTTGTTATTTTTCTAAAGTCTATTTAAATGAGATATATATTTTATTTTAAATTAAAAATCATTGCTTTTTTCAAAATAATTAAGTTTTATTTTCTTTCTTTGTTTGTCATTATTAGAAACGAATTAACGGTCTGTTTGTTATTCATGGAACACATGGTTTTTCTTAATATGAAAATAGTCTAATAACAATATATTTAGTTCAAAGAATAGTTATTTAAAAAAAATTCTTTGCAAAACGTGTTTGTCTAATAAATCAATCGAGTTATAATATTTTCAATAAAACCTTCAAAATAGGAAGAAAGCTTAAGAAAACCCCCTTTTTAAAGTAATTTTTTTTATGAGTTCCTGAGGTTATTTTGGGCTAAATTAATCAAACAGATATTCCCTTTAATTTTTTTTTGTAGAACAAGATAGCTCTCACCTTGCCTTCTAGCTACTCTATCAGGTTTTTATTTTTTATTTTTTTATTATGATTAAATTCGAACACGGAGAGTTCTATGACAATTTCTTTCAATTAAAGACAGCATTTTTGTCCGAAATCCTAATTTTTTTGTTGTATCAAAAGCTAGGTTGTTTATTTTTACATATTTTTTTAAGTTTATATTTACACACACATAGTTTATATTTATAAATTTTACTCTTTTTTCGTAGATCATATGATTTCACCAGAATCGTATTATATATTGAATTGAAAATCACAGTGAGTTCAATTCCATGTGATAATTAATTTTTTTTATTTATAAGATTTTGAATATATTTAACTGCATTTTATCTGCATGATTATTTTCTTTTCCACTTAAAATGGAGCACTATTTATTCTGATTTGATTTGTTTCAGAATACAATCGATCTATCTTCATTTCCTTGTCGAATATGTTTAATGCATACATTTTGGTCAATTGAACTTTAAAGCGAGGAGGATGTAATTAAGTTCATGGTTCTGAAGCCTTTTGTAAAAGTTCACAATTTGTTGTTTGAGTAGCATTGCAACCTTTGCATTTCTTATCAGATTCATAAATACCACATTAATTATTCAGTAAAAACTGAATTAATGATGTACAGTTATCTTAAAAACCACGAATTTGTAATGAATTAATCATATTTTTTTGCAAAAAAAGAAATCATTTATTTTCGCTACAACCTTCCCTATGTTTGAAGAAGAACAATTCATTAGAGGGCAATTAAATAATTTATAATAATGCAATGGATATGCTCCATCATAGGAACAAAAAAAGACAAAAACAACAAATTTCTTAATTAAATACAAAAATTTGAGGTAATAAGGCAAAAGTAAATTTTCACCGTAGCAAAATGCCCGGAAAAACACTACATAAACATTACTAATGTAAGCATCGACACAAACTTTAAGAAAAATATTTTTACGCCTTTTAGATACATTCTAGAGTTATTTTTTTAACTAAGCACTCATGCCCGTTGTTCCAAAATGAATGAATAAAAACCATGGATGATATTTTGTAATCGAAATTACGAGCATTAAGTAACAAATGTTACGAAGAAGGAAGTACTCGTATGATAAACTAATTATATAACATTAAACTAATTCAGAATATTCTTCCCTTAATTCGTTTATGAAGAGTAACGAATACAATGCAGGCCAGGAAACAGTTTCCCGAATTTGCAAAGGCCGTAATTACTCCCTTAACGTTAAAAGGGATTAAATTGCTCGCTGCAGAAACTACTTATTCCAAGAACATTTACCTAGACGTGTGGAATTCTTCCACTCTGCGTTAAATACATTTTAGTGCGCTTTCTCAAGTAAATATGTAAGAAGGACACGTTTCTCTGATGGATGGTCATAGTTTGAATATTAGCGGACCACCTACGTCAAGGCAGTTAATTTATTTCATAAATGTGCCTCCGCAGACAGGTAGCTGTTAATTTTTGAAGAAGTAATTGATAGTGCGAACGAGAAGTTTGATGCAAGACTGAAATTTCAAGAGAATACTAATTTAACAAAACATTTGTCTTTCGTGTTTTTTACAATTTATCATATCTGAAGTAAAAAGAAATAATAAATTGGAATTGGCCTTGTTAATTTCATTTAACATGTGCTAACATGATTTTTTTTGGTTAAGTCTTGAAAGAGTAGCATTATTCAAAATTAATAATAATTAGCGTAAAGTAAGCATACTTCCGAGTTCCAGGATCCACATAAGCAATTACTATCCAAAAAAAGAAAATAATTTCTTCAAATTCCTAATGTATTTCCATCTTCTCAAGCGAAACATTCCAAAATACAAAAACGTTGCCAATGTTGACAACAAAAAGGAATAAAAATAGATGATTCTGCCAGAAAAATCAATTATGAAATTAAATATTAAAATAAGAGCAAACGATAAATTATTAAAGTAGACAATAATATTCTGTTCGGGTATTAAAATAAAAGCAAACGATAAGATATTAAATTAAATAAATCTTAGCAGGAACGTAAATAAAACTAAGCGTAATTATTATAACATAATGTATTATCCTTTATTTCATGCCATTTTTGTTAACGCCATTTTTCAAAAGAACAACACGTTGGCACATGTTAATAAAACATCCCAAACATTCATATTTATTCACCTTATCCCAACCATTTTGCCACTGCCGGTATCTGCACTGCAATGCCTCTTCTGAAAAGTTGCGCAGCTGGTCTGTTTGGGTTTTCTCTGGACTGAAATGTGGCATCTTTCCAGTTGATACTTCAGTTTCTGATTCGTTTCTACATGGAAGTCGCCAAGCTTCACATTTATCCTTCAACATTTTGTTTCACACGATTTGCAATCTACATGCTCTCTACACTTCCTCATCAGCGCTGTGTCGGTGACAAACAAAATCTTCAGGCAAGAAAACATTCACACATGCGCATTAGATTCTCCTATATACGTGCATCAAGCCACGTCTCCATAGTTTCATTTGCTTACGCGGGAAAAATTATGGTCGGATACTTTTTGATGTCAAGGGCGTATTCACACTAGTGTGTTAAAATTTCCTTCTAAAATTGCTTCCAAATACACTAACTCTTATTCCCATCATAATTGCATAAAGAGTTATTTTATCTCATACGATTTGAAACGAAAATTCTCTTTATCACACGAGTATTTACTCTATGATGGAGAGATACATAATAAAGACGTGATTCATTTGTAACCATTGAGGACAGAGTAATTTATGCAGATATTTATACTGTGGCAACAATGGTTTCACTTTTCTAAAAAAATATTTGATTCAATAAATTATCACTCGCTTTAATTTTAATATCTGATCGCAATATTATCGTCAGCCTCAATAATTTATTGACTATTTTAATATTTTATTGTTTGTTTTAATTTGACTACTTACTTTTTTTTATTGCAGAATAGCTTGGTGTGATTTATTTCTTAAGCATGCTGGCATGTTTTTGCATTTTAGAATGTTTGTATTTTGAAACCTTATTAATATATTCCAAAAATTAAAAATTAAAAAAAAAAAGAATGATTAAATACCTGGAAGTTAATACAACAATTACAAAATAGTAAGTAATCTTCTCAGAAGTTATAATTTTTAAATAAATATTTAAATTATATATATTTTACGACTTTTTAAATTAAAAAATACTTCGTTTGAATTTGAAATTTCGAGATTTATTTACTGGCATCTGTCTCTCTATCTTTTTTATTGAAATCTAAAAAAAATTCTTGAAGAATTAAATGTTACAAATAATAATCATTCTTAAGCTTAAAATGTTTGCTAGTGTAAAATGATTTTTAAAAATTAAAATACTTTTTTAATCAAATTCTAAATGGAACGGTTTGGAATGAGACATTGAAGTTTTATTTCAGTGACTATGTTATTTACTATAGGTCGTGTAATTAACCATATTAAAGGACCAATTTTCTAATAATTACTAACTGAAAAGGATTTTTAAGTTTTTGTGGACAATTTGTAAGAAACTTTTTAAATAAAAAAAAATTTGTATAATAGAAATGAATACCTTAACTTAAAATATTCTTATATTTATCTGATAATATTAAATTTGATAATATTTTATTTAATAGAATAAAGTAAAATTAATTTTATACTTTTTATATTACTATGGGAAATTTAAATAATATCTATTTGATAACATTTAGATTTTCTGAAAATTGTTTTTGATTCTTTTTTATATATAGTTTTGGAAGTCTATATTTGAAATAAAAAAAAGGGATTGAAACTGAATCACATCGGAAAACAACAAAAATAAAACTTGATTTTCTTTTAAAGCTTCTTGTTAAAACAGGACACTATTATTTTTTAAAACGACGCATTTTGGAATGGGCTTAGGGTGAAATTCACATAAGAATCTATTTCTTTCAAAACTTCTAATATAATTTCCTGCAATGAAAGAGAGTGCATTTTAAAATCCATTTCTGATTATTTACATAAGAATTCTTTCAAATGAAATGTCTTACAATATAAAAAAAGGTGCATTAAGAATATTATGAAGCAAATAAAAAGTTCAAATCTTCTCTGGGAAAAAAAATGGACAGCAAATTACAATTTCCAAACAAAATAAAAAGCATCATTTCATAAAAAAAGGAAACTTTTTACTATAAAACTCAATGACAAATAAAAAAAAAAAAAAAAAATCCGAGTCTCAATAAAAGACGAAGGGATATTGAAGATATTTTCAGTAATATCTTTTAAAAAAACCCCTCTTATTTAAGTATTTATTGCAAAGCTAGAAGAATGAGAATCGAATATTTTTTTGGTTCTGAAAAAGAATTCATGACATAAAAAAAGTTTTCTAATTCTCCATCGTAAAGGATCTTATTACTCTAACTTTTATGTGTATATTCAAAATAAATAAATAAATAAATAAATCCACCCATTTATATAACTAATTGATGAAGCAAAGTAAGCACATTTGTTATAATATGTATATTTACATTTAATTCCCTTATTTTCATGTAATTTCAAAGAAATCTTAAAAAATGTACACTTTTTCTAAATTGCCTATATCAATATTTTACAACCTGTAGGAATTTAAAGTACAACATCGATCAAAATTTACAAAAAAATATTTAATAAAAAAAATGTTCATTTTCTTACGTTATGCATGGATTTTAAAAAAATGGTGAGAATTTTTTTTTAATAAAATTATTTGGAAAATTATGAAATTTAAGGAAAAAAAATTACCGAAAATCAAGAAAGTTGGCCAATAAATGGCTTCTTTAAGCATTGATATATTAGTCACAGAAAAGCATAGTTTGAATTGTATGAAAATTTACACTGATTTCCATTTTATATGAAATTTCAAATTAATATCATTAATATTTTCTAAGAAATTTTGCGCACGAGATAAGTTTTTTTCTTCTTTGAGATAAATGTTGAAAAATATAACGAAAAACTGGTTAATAAGAAAAAGTCTAGTTTTTTCTCGCTAACACTTAAGGTTTTGGTAGTATCGTTAAACTTTTTGCATCAAAATGTTCAGAAAAGACGAGTCTCTATGTTTTTCAAAATATCTAAAACTTTGAAGCTTAAAGGTCTTGGTATCCCGAAGGCAAATTTCTTTCCCTTGTATACATTGACTCATTAATGGATACTCAATAAATAGTTGATATATTGTTTGGATATAACAAATAAGTGCATTTTTAAAATTTAACTATGAAAGTCTTTTACATTCAGGAATGATATATCTTTAAGACTTTCATATATTTTAAGCAATCAATAATTTTTACTATTTTTGAAATTTTTTAAAAAAAGTAATAAGAAATAAAAAAAAAAGTTCGATACGAAGTTTTGAAAAGAACAGATTTAGCCACCCAAAGTGCACTTTTTTAATAATTATTATTAAATTCCTCAAATAAATATAAGAATTAAAATAAACGATGAAATATCGAGAAATGGACAGTAGTAAACTTTTCCGATATTAAAATGAAAGTAAAGCTTAAATATATTAAATTAATAAATTATTAAATTGAATATATTTAAGCTAAATGTTATTAAGATTAAAGCAAACAATAAATTTTAAATTGAATATTATGTCATCTACATGTAATTAAAATTAAAGTATGCGATAAATTATTAAACTAAATATATTTAAGCTAAATGTAATTAAAATTGAAGCTAAGGATAAAAAATTGAAAAATGATATGGTACGCCAAGACGCCCCTCCTAAATCAGTAGTCCCTTGGGTCGCTAAAAAATAAAGAAAGTTAGAAAAGATTAACTTTCTTTTTTCTAAACTGTCGTTTTTAATATTCTGTTATGCAATGCAAATATTTGAGCATTATACAATCAACAACAAACGTTTAATTATTTTTTTAAAAAAATGTTTATTAATTAATTTGTTTTCTTCATGAAAAAATTAAGCTTCCTCTGACAAATAAACGAAATACCTCCTTCCAAATGCCCCAAATTTCTAAGCCATTATGTTACAAGAAGGGTTAAAGTCCCATTCGTAACTCTACTATGATGGCTTAGTTAATACCCTTTCATTAGGAGGTGTTTTTAAATTTTGTAACGTTGTGGTTTTTTCCGGCTTAATTTACCTTTTTCATAATTTTTCATTCATAGGTTAAGTGTCAGTCCCGTCACTCGACCGAGACTCAAAATTACGCGTTCCGTCGCCAATAGCCCTCGTGTTTCTTCTTTTGAGACGTTAATAAAACCAACCAATCATTCGTAAGTTAAAAATCTACATAGGAATATACATTAAAATTATTAGTTTCGAAAAAGTTTCGAAATTTGTATTAAGTTGGAGGACGTTTTATGTTTATGTTATTAAATTTATAAAAACTAACATAGAGTATCTTTAGTAATTTAACGTTTGCATTTCTCGTATTTTATGATCCACACTTTTTGATTGTTCCAAACCATAATAATATTAAAAAAAGCCAAGTTTAATTTGGATTTAATATAAGCTCGACATATTGAATACGCAATTGCCAAGAATAATGGTAAATATAGATAGCCAGTTTGCTGGTTTTAATTTAAGGATAACGATAAGAGATTAGTCACAGTGAACATGGGATACAGTAATTTGTGACAACGACAGTTGTCTTATGTCATGATATTTAAATTGTAACCGATTTTATTTCTCTCGTTTAGGATTTAACTGATAAACTTATTTCTTATACAAATGGATATATATCAGAATTTAATCTAAATTTAATAAATGGATTTAACTATTATTTATAGAGCATAAAGTTTTTGAATTCTTAAAAATGTTATTATGAAGTTGTGGTTGTTCAATAAATTCTAGAAAAGTCTTACTGAAATACCACTAGTGTTTATTATAAAATGTATTATACTTCCATTAAATTTATTATTAATTTCACAGTAATTTTTATAGGCCCTGTAAATAATCTTTTTTGCATTATACATATATCCAATATTCTTGACTGTAGCTATGAAAAGTTCCTACCGATTTTAAAATTATTTTTATAGACTGAAGTTACTTTAATACTACTTTTTTCAAAGTTTCCTTTCTATACAGGGTGAAGTGGGGCGGACCCTGACTCGCCCTACTAAGACTCGCCGCGTAGCCGGGGCTGATGCACGTCAAATCTATCGGGGCCCAAAGTCATACCGTGGCGTGGTGTGGAAGTTAGGAGAAGGGGTGACAGCTCAGGTATTGTCCTCGTCACTTGACCGAGGTTCAAAATTACGAGGTCCGTCACCAATAGCCCTCGTGTTGCTTCCAGTGCGACGTTAATAAAAACTAAACTCTAAACCTCTTTTAATTTTTAGTCCAATTTGAAGCTTATAAAAACAAAATCGAGTATTTGTGTAAATAAATCATGTTAATTCATTCGGATTTGGCGATTCAATCTCTTGCTTAATTTTCAAACAAATTCGTCTTCATGAAAGATTAAATCTTCTACAGGTATTAAGGCGCAATCTTCGTAAATGATGCAAAATATAATGATTGATTCATATTTGCCATGCCGGACATAAGTTAATCACATATATGCAGGCCTCACATCCGTCTCTACCGTCGGACAAAGATAGCCAATCTCCTGTCTTCTTTTCAGATGACGAATCTCTCTCTCTCTCTTGTTTATCCTCTTTTCTTGCCCTTCTTCCCAAATCGTTCTGCTTTGTATCCAATCTATTGACTTTGATTTTTTATCCACATTTCTTATTACATTATAGTGCGTATCATTTTGGAAACAAATCTTTCAATAGTTTTTCACCAACTTTCCAAAAAGCTATAATTCAATATTAAATTATAAGACTTTACATAAGAAATAATAATATTTTTTATTTTAACTAAAATTGTTTCTGAAAATAATACACATAATTAATAAAAACTATTACTTCTAAGTGGGAAAATAGTAAAAAAAAGAACTCAAAATTAAAAAAAAAATTCTTTTTTTTTGTCTGCCAGTAAGAAATTAAATGAAAATGTACTGAAAATCATCATCATAATCAAAAAAATGATAATACTTCAATCCAGTTGAAAATGTTTGACTAAAAACTGAAGCATTGTGTGTACTCTGTTGAAACTAACGATAGAGGGCGCTAGGCGCCAAATGTGCAAAAGAAAGAAAAAAAAAAAAAAAAAAAAAGAAAGAGTTATTTTTAGATCTGAGTCAGTGAGAGAAGGAAGATGTTGAAAACGAACTATGTTAGTGATTTTGTTATGCCTGTGAATTAGGATATTTATTAATAGTTAATGTTTGTTGTGTTGTGACATCTTAAATTAAAAATAATTGATGTCAATAGAGTTATTTCCTTGACTTTGTGTGGATTTATTCAAAAATGTTTAACCTGCAATTCGCATTCACAGAATAAATCAAAAGTTCCTACCTGTCAGACGGTGGTCATCATCATCAGGTCAAAATGTTGAAGTTTGAATAAATCCACACAAAGTCAAGGAAATAACTCTATTGACATCAATTTTTAATTTAAGATGTCACAACACAACAAACATTAACTATTAGTAAATATCCTAATACACAGGCATAACAAAATCACTAACATAGTTCGCTTTCAACATCTTCCTTCTCTCACTGACTCAGAACTAAAAAATAACTCTTTTTTTTTTTCTTTTGCACATTTGGCGCCTAGCGCCCTCTATAGTTAGTTTCAACATACTCCAAATGTCTAATTACGCAACGTATGATCAGTTTTTTTGTCAAAACTTTTCATCTGGTTTGAAAAATCTTCACTTTTTATTTATTTATGATGATGATGTACTGTCATTTTCAATAAATTTCCACTTAATCCCGTACTTGCAGAAAATGTGGCTGCAGTCTCATTGCCAGAAGTTTTCCTTGAATCTTAGTTTCGAGCCTTGATCTCAATAAAGAACCGCCGTGTCCCCGGGACTGATTCCTGGTAGATCTGTCGAGGCTCAAAATCCTCTCGTTGCCGTGGTGTGGAAGTTAGAAGAGGGAGATGCCACCTCATATGTAGTCCTCGACACTTGACCGAGGTTCAAAATTATGAAAGCCGTCGCCAATAGCTCTCGTGTTGCATCTAGTGCAACGTTAATAAAACAAATCAATAAGTCAACTGGCAGAAGAATGTTCTTCAGTTTTTTTTAAAATTCCCCACCCCTACATGTAAGAGTTGGTTTTTATGTCTTTGGCTGATTCGTCACTTGACAGGGATTAAAAATTACAAGATCCGTCGCCAATAGCTCTCGCGTTGCTCCTCAGTGCGACGTTGATAAAATCAAACCAAACCAAACCAAACCTCTTTGGCTGAAAGTTTTTTAGATTTATTAATCATTTCGTAATTTGAATTTGTAAAGGATGAGGTCAAAATGTTTGAAGAGCAGCTCTCTCTCCCCCCATTACTGTCCATTTTCTTCTTTTTCTTTCAAAGAAAGATGGATATTCAAGAAGAATGCCTGCTGATAGGTTTGGAGTTTTCAGTTTCAGAGTTTTGAGAAGCTTTGCTACCCAGAACTTGTTACACTCACTATTGGACTAAGTATACTAAACATAGCATAATCTAAAACGGTAGCAATTAACAGACACCATAAAAGTGGCAAACCTAACCAAATAACCCCCACCAAACTTGCGACATTTACGTTGAATATTAAGCAAAATCAGAGCTACGTAGTTAGTGTATAATGGTTGACCTTACAAAACAAAAAAATATATTTTCTCTTTTTCAAAAACACACAGAGACTAAAAGAAAGCTTTTTTCTCGGGAAAACTAAAGCAACTTTTTAGGCATAGACGATTGGTCTTATTTTATATGTAAACCGATAGGTAGATGCACGTGTTGGAGAAACAAAGGGCTAAATGGTTTTATCCCATTTCCTCTACACTTAAAAAGCATTTTTATGCAATAACAAATTACTTGATGGCTTATAGTTCAAAAATATCCAATCGTAAAATTGATGTTTTCTTGAAATACGTTTAAAAAATTCAAATTTTAAAAAAAATTTTGAATGACGAAAATCAGAATGAAGAGTGCCTGTCTCAGTTATCTACTTCTATTGTATTTATTTATATTGAATTTATAAGAGAAATATTATACGCTTTAATTTTAATAATAATTCGCAAATTTTTAGAAAATTAAATGATTTATAAGTAACTTGTTGAGGTATTTTTTGAACTTTCACGTCTTTTAATCCATTAAATCAGCACAGTAACAGCTATAAGCGAATGAAACTCTTTCCATCGTAATTCATGACATATAGAATTTTGGTATGTAATGAAAAATTTTATTACTTTTTTTACTGGAAAAATTATGTAACTTGTTAACTCGATATTTTAGACTCTAAACATCTTTGTGACTTATGATTTCATATATTCTTAGGAGGCATATATCTTCAAAGAATAATTTCTAAAATATTCGGAAGTGCTTCGCCATAGAATTTAAGGCACGGGTTTTAATTGCACTGAATAAACCACATATAAACTCCGATAGTAAAGTTAATTGAACCACCACAGATCTCCTCTTCCCTGAGTTACACCTTTATACACTCCCATGGAGTGTCGCCTTTCATTCTTCTATAGGGGAAATGTCAGTTAGAACAATGTAATTTTCTCTATTCTCTGTAGAATTATTTAGAGGAATTTTATCAGAGAAAAGATTTTTGTACTCATTAATTGTACGAGAGCATTGGGATCCGGAAATAATTATATTTGTGTAGTACATCATGGTTATTTTGACAGATAAGTTGTAATACCAAACGCATTTGGTTTACTTGTTTTTCATTTGTTAAATAAATGCTGGCATGTGTTTTTGAAATTACTGTACATTATAATAGCATTATTTTATAGTTTTAAGTTATAGAAAATTAGTAATGCTGGATTGTGATACAAGTAATGTTGATATACATTTTGTAATACTGTATCTCGTATTGCGGGCTTATGTGATAAAATTTTAATAATAATACTCCAATTAAGCCTTTTGGGCATTCCACTAAAAGAAAGAAAACACAAAGTAAATATATTACATTTTAATGTTGATTTGTTCTGATATTCGTTCGATAATATTTTTATAACAACGTTAGAAATTTGTATGTGTATGAAATTAAATATTTATTAGTAAGTGAAAGAAAATGAATTTTTTTATTAAAATTATGTTATTCAACGGGAATTCGAAATATTAAGTTGAATTTTGTTGCTAAAGCTCTGAAGCTTACTTTTAAAGTGTTTTTAGCGAATTTATTTCTTAAAAAACTATTCAAGAAATTTATTTGTTTAAATTGGTATGTGTGGGAATTGTCCCGCTGTGTTACACCAGCGCCACCTTCAACGTGGCTTAGAAGGTTAGATATCGAGATGTAAGCACTCAGAAATGCGTGTACGTCTTTTTCTTTAATTTTTCATCTTTTAATAAACTATTTTTCTTCTTAAAATGAGCTTCTTTTAGGAGGTTCTTTACAACCTCCAATTTCCACATATATACTTATTCACGTTGTCTGTTGGAATTGAGTTTATATTTACTATATTACTACTAAAACTCAGACTTTCAGATTTTAAAGCTTTGATGCTGTTACTCCAGTTCTAAATCCTGTACAAATCTCAATTGTTTTTTCCAAAATATAATTTTTACTAACGTACAAATAAGAGCACTCTAAGTTATTTTGATTTAAATTCTAATAATGCATTTTGTGTGTGTGTATGTGTGTCAGAGGAGCTATCGTATAAGAATATTCCAGGGAAAACAGTTTTAAAATTTTGGAATAAATTAGCAGAATATGTAGTTCAATCATTACATGATTTCATTCCATAATTTATCAGAAGAAAAAAAAAAGAAAACATGCAACGCATCCCTCTGTCATAACTCTCGGAGGACATTATTTAAGAGACCAATTACTCAAATGAAAATCAAATTATTATTCAAATGAATTTCTAGTTTAAATCTTTTATTTTTTTTTATAAAACTATGAATATGCAATATTTGCGCTCTCTCTCAGTGTATTAATTCTCACCGAGTCTGCAATCTTGTTTGAGAGGCAGCGGTAGACTAGTGATTAAGGCATCGGACTCGCAGCTGGCGGTTTCATTGAATTCTGGGTTCGAGCTTTGATGCCTCAGAAGACCCGTCATGTAGCCGGGACTGATCCAAGTTAAATCTGTCGGAGCCGAAAGTCCTCCTGTTAGCGTGGTGTGGAAATTAGAAGGGGTGCCAGCTCAGATGTCGTCCTCGTCACTTGACCAAGGTTCCAAATTATGAGATGAGTCGCAAAAAAATCCCTCGTGTTGCTTCTAGTGCGACGTTAATAAAACGTAACCAAACCAAGCAATATTGTTTGGAATAACAATCAGTTATCTCTCACGGACTATCTAGAGTTTCAGTGAATTTAATCTTATACACTGTCGGTTCGAGTAAATGTACCAAAGTTCGCTCCCCCTAGAAGATTTATTAAACAGTCCGTCAGTTATCAATGCGAGTTCACACACGTCAACTATGACTAATCGCTTCTAATTTCAATATATATTATATATATATGTGGAGGTTGGAGTCGGTATATTGTCAAGAACCATGTTCATTTTAGGATTAAATAGTTTATTAGCATATGAAAAATTAAAGAAAAAGACGGACACGCATTTCTGCGTGCTTACACCTTGAGATCTAACCATCTAATCTAAGTTGAAAGTGGCGCTGCTGTAGCGCAGCTGGACAATTCCCACATATATATATCGAAATTATATAAATATATTGAAATTTTAGTGTGTGTGTTTCACATATCGAAGTTTACAAATGAAACTAATTTAAAATTAGTTTCATTTGTACAAAAAGAAATTTTCTTCAAACAAAAATTGGTATTTCACAGCACAAAAACACTAACACCCAAATATTTAAACTCAAAAATAGAAAGAGATTCTTAACATATATATTGTTTTACGTGATAATAAAAATAAAGTTTACATTGATAAGAATTAATTTAAGTGCATGAAATAACTTGATTAACTCAATATGAATAAGATCAACTAAACATATTAAGAGGTTTAGGAAAGCAAAGTGTCTCTAACATTTTGTCCAAAATTGGTATAAAACTCTTTCTCTTTGAGATTGGAATGTGTTCGAATTTATCGAATGTTCACGTTAAGATATTCGACGATATCAGAGGATCGATAACTGATACACTGGAAAAGCATGGGAAATATTCTAGACAGAGGAGCTTGCTTTTCATGGCAGCAAAATCTATTTTCTATACAACTGGATCATAGGAAGTAATATAATTTTATACCTTTTTATTTGTTTACTGGCGATAGGAAACAGCTTTGTTTGGAAAGTTTAATCTCATTGGTTTCAAATTACTGAGATCGAAAACAGTTTTAAGTTGTAAGAACTTGAATTTTTAATCGTATAAATAACTATTACAGAAATGTCAAAAAATTGAAAAAACAAACAATAACAGCTTGTGGTGTCATTTTTGCAGCCAAAGTATAATCAATACAGACTAATACAGACTTTTTATTGAATTGTATATTGAATTAATCGATATAATTAAATTATTTAATAGGCCACTGTAATTCATTGGTTAAAATCTCAAGCAAGCGAATTCGAGTTGTTAAATTTGAGTCTTGATTTTTTTAAAGATTTTCATAGTGATTAAGTGTGGTTTATTCAGATTATATACAAATAGATAGCTTCCTCCTCGTGTGATGTAATTTGACATAAATTGAGACAGTTACTCTTCATTTCACACGTAGTGCATTAGAGGTTTGGATGGGTTGGTGTCCTATCAACCAGTGTTAGGACAATCAAATCAGGCTACAGCGTTTGGTAGCGCATTTACACTGTTAAGCTCGGCACATTGGTGCTCGGATTTGAACAACCTTACCTCAACTGATGCTCACTTTTACGCTAGCCCTTTCACTCGTACTTACAACGTCCCTCTCCTTATTTTTCTATTTTTAGCACTCTAGGAGAGTACCTCATTACTTTAAGCATCCGACGGGAGAGCCCGTGACACGGTCTCGGTTTGCCACGTGGTTGACTCGAACAACGTTTTTATCTAATTGCTAGTACACGAACAGAGTGCTCCCTTACTTTAAGCATTCATGGAGAATACCCCTTTGCTGCAAGGACCCTATAATAGTGTTCTGTTTTTTTGCACGAGATAAATCCCCCTTCCTTCGAGCACCCGAGTGAGGTGATTGCAAATTAACGTCGCATTGAGAAGCAATACGAGGGCTATAGGCAGAATACCCATGGGGGGGAATCGAGCTAACCCAAAGGGTTTAGAGCAACAAATTCCCCCCGACGGGGGGACAATCCTCCCCACACTCAGTATTTATTGGAAAAAATAATTTTTTTTACCATTTTACATTTGGAATTCGTAATTTTGAGCCCCGGTCAAGTGCTGAGGACGATATTTGAGCTATCATCTCCCTCTACAAACTCCCCCGCCATGCTGACGGGCAGAATTGGAACCTCGACAGATTTAATGTACATCAGCTCCCGCTATACGTTGAGTCTTTAGTAGCATCAGAGCTCGAACCCACTGCTCGAAGAAAAGCCTGCCGCGAGTGCGCGATTATGACAGTTAGGCTTTACATCGACCACTGGAGCAGAAAGTCCATAGTTCTGATCACAACTGATTATGCCTTTATAATAAACAATGTTATATATATATATATATATATATATACTGCCCACATTAAACCCTGGCATCTTACTATAGTGCTTTTTTCTAGTTTAAACACCTGAGAAAATATTAACTATCTTCTTTCACGTAAATAAGCAACATGCTATGCTACCAACATGCATATCTTTGCTTTATAACGATGGTACTTGCTTCTGTATTCAGGACCCGATGAGATGACTTCCCTTCACGGAACAAAGCAACTAGCTATACTAGACCTCATATAATTTTGATCTGTCGAGATAGAACAAGTCTCTCGTTTCAACACTCGAGGAGAGTGCACCCCCTCATTTACCCATGCTTAAGACTGGCTGGTGTTTCACCCCACCAGGCATGGTTGGTAAAGTGTGACGTAAATCAGACTATGTGCTTATTGAGGTTTAAAACTAAGCACATCCCCGTTGAGTTCCAGAACTGGAGGTTCCTCCGTGCTTATAAGGAGTAATTTGGAGTATTCTATTCCGACAGCGTCCCTAAAGGCAAGACACCATGGATAATCTGAACAGCTACCGTTGAGGTAATTTCATAGGCCTGACCGATCGCTACCAGGTTTTTCTTAACTACATTATATAGTGCAAGAAAGCTTTTAGCTTTATTCTACAACCCCATGCGCCATGCCTATACACAGCAAATCTTTCGATAAATCCGAAATAGACCTTCTTAAGTAGTTCTGGGTGTCTACCGTAGAGTTTGTGCACAGTAAGAGATAATTTCTAGATAAGTATTTTTATTTTCATCTTTCGTTCACTTAAGTATTGGTAAACTGGCTAGCGTTATCCCACAAAGCTCCCAAATATTTTAATGGAAGAGACAACTTGTATTTCGTCTCTCACGAATTCGAATTCGTGACGGATAATCCAATCTGAACTTTGTCAAAAACGTAATAAGCATGAAAACAGTTTTAGGAGCAGTGAATACATTTTGTGGATGTCCTCCAGCTGCCCTATCTCTTAGAGTACGGCGTTGCATCTGCTTTCCAACACTACCATGTTCTCATCCCAAACAAGTTGGATGAGGTCATCGGCGTTGGCCAGGATTCCGCATTCTTCCCCAACTGAAGTGTTGAAGAGAGAATCTACTATGATGTTCCTAAACAGGGGGTCGCTGCAAGAACCCTCTCTCCATGGAATGTACAAGATAAAATGCCGAACTCGAATATGCAATAGTTCGATCGCTTAGAAAACTTTCAACCAGTTTTCTAATAAGTTCCCTGAGGATTTTGCTCTCCCCGTCTGGAACATAGCCGCCACATACTAGACGCTGTCCAAGACTCCGGATACATTGAGTGACACTATGCTGACGTACTGGTTCTTTTTTAGGTGTTTTAGGATCGCTGTCATCAAAGCATAGATAGCAAGCTCACATGACCTCTTCGGTTTGAAGTCAAACTATCTTGGGTTGCTCACTATGTTGATGTTTAGATGATAATAGATCATTTTCAAGACCAGCGTATCAAGCGTCTTGCTTATCGATGGTAACTAGCAGATTGGACGGTAGGCATTTAGGCTCTTTGGATCTTTGTTGGGCTTACTGAAAGAAATCAACTACTCTTCTTTCCACTGCCTTAGAATGATTCCTATATGCGGTGTATTGTAACAGTTAGGAAAGTGAGATGCTAGCTCACGTTGACGTTAATTCAAACCAAATTATATTACTTAATTTAATCCACTAGATTTGAAAATTCTATTTCTAGAAATAATTGATATATTCAGTCATTTATGAAATAAATAATAATACAATTAAATAATAATGTTATGCAATTATTAAAAAAATGTAGTAGAATTATATAATAAATATTTAATAAAACAGAATTTCTTTCATGCTAGCAATAGGAAAAACTCTATTTCAAATTTTTAAACATCACTATCTATGAAATAAAATTTTATAGCATAACTGAAACTTTCTTTCATAAAATTGTTTTAAAATCATCACAGTAGAAACATTTGTACAATGGAATATAATCGGAAACTTGAAATAAAATAAATAATTCATAAAAATCGAAATAATGTAGTTGAAAAAAATGATTGTATTAAAAAAAGAAAAATAGTATTTAAGCATAGAGATTCTAAAATATTTGACACACAGATTCATCTAAATCTCTAATTTTATAAATATCCTGATAAAGAAATAATTATACTAATATTTTAAGACAGTATCGAAAACATTCATGATTTTACTATTGTTATTATGATCATGAATTTTAGAAATCATAATTCCTTTCATATTTAAATTTACTGCAAGTTCTCAAGTTAAAAGTTTAAAAAATGCCTCATAGCATGGAATTGTTACGGCAGGTTGATTAATTTAAGCATCACAAAAATTAGAGTAATAAATATATCTATTAAATTATGTGAAAGAAAATAATTTGATAAAATATTTTCTCGCATGTGATTTGCAATAATTTGAATATACCTCTCAATTAATTATTTAGTATATATCCGGCCTTCCTCTTTGTTCCAATTGTTTCAATCAGGGAATTAACTTGTTAAGTATAATTACATTACATTGATTCAATTAATTGAGTTTTATTATGTTCAAAATAATTTTTTTACACTTCTATACTTATATAAAAAGATAAAGATTTTAGTTTTTAAGGATAAGAAAAAAAGATTTCTGTTTACAAGAACCTTTATATAACATAGAAAACTATTCTAAGAGTCTTCATATACTTATGAAAATTCAAAATTTCTTCCTTGTTTTTAAAATTAGAATGTCTTCATTAGAGAAATATAAAATTTTATAATGTTTCACAGTGTGGACTGTATCACAAAACAACGACATGCATAAAATTTACACTTCAAGATTCCTAATATTTTATTAGTTGAGAAAATATTTATATCTTTGTTTTAAATGTGGTAAAAATATGTTGTATGATGAAAAATAAATGTAATTTAATCAATTTCAAGAAACAGCCTTAACATTTTTCATCAAACAACAACAGAATGTTAATAGCTTACTTTGCGGATAAAATAACTAATAATGGTTGAATAATGAATTGTAACTACGAAATATTTTGAACATTTTATCTTCGTAATTGATGAAAATTACATGCTATGCTTGAGTTATTAAAATTATTAATATCAAGGAAAAAGAAAAAATAAACTCTAGTTATTACAAAAAAGCAAATTAGTAATCTGAATTAGTTAAATAATTCATACAGAATAAAACGTATTTCTGACTGCAAACGATTCATTTTAAATATCTCTAATGTCTATAATTAAAATTTTACGAAAGATTACAATTAAAAGTTGAGAGTTTTTTTAATTAAATAAATTGTATGTTAGATCCCATCAAATTTTGTAACATCTAATTGCTCAAAAAATAAATTAGTTTGACTATTAAAATAAGACATATTGCTTATAAATTATGTTTCGGATAAAATCAAAACCAATCAAGCCTTAGAATAAGAAAATTGTACGCTGCAATAAATGTTTTGAAGATTTCATTTAATGAGCGGGAAAAAAATAACTTTTCGCTGAAAACGAAAGGTCATTAACCGTAAACAATAAAAGAATAATTAGAGATACCTTAAAAAAGAATGGTTGGAATGATAAAACGAAAAACAACATATAAAACGTTTTTTTTCCCAATATGTAGTAGAACTTGATTGCAGACAAATTTAATAATGCTCTTTGAGTCAATAAACTTATTTAATTAGGTATCTAATCAAATTTTTAAATGTTTCTACTAAGAAATGCCCCAAGATGTTTCATTTTATTATTTGAACCATACTTTGTTTTTAAGAGTCTAAGCGTTCATTAAAAAATTAATACCAAGTAGAATAATCAAACGTTTTTGAAATGTATTTTGGTCTTAAAATATGTATTTGATGAAAATAATACATTCTTTGTAAAATTAAATTTGTAAAGCAAAAAAGGAAAATTCGTTTAATTTGTAAACGTATTTTTTTTTACATAACGACCTTAAATAGTTATATAATTTTTTTACTAATTTTAAATTCAGAATGATAAGATAACTACATTTGTTTGTTTTTCAAGCTTTCCCACCCTGATAACTGACTTAATATTTCATGCTACTTATATATTAAAAACTAAACGTTTCTTCAACAAAAAGTTGTAAGTCTGTAACGCTTTGAATTTTATTTTTTCCTCAAATATTCAGCTTCCTCGACGTATTTTCAGCAAATAATTAAATAAAGAAAATAATTTTAATTAATTATGGTATACAATATATAGTTTGTATTGAATTTTGGGAAGAGTATAAATCTTCTCCAATCCTTCTCAAAGTCTTAAAAATAATCAGTGCTCACAGAACTTTGTATTTTATTTAATTCTTTTTATTTTTTATTTTCTTTCGATATTTTTTCATCTTAAATTAATATTTGATTGAAAGAAAATTCTATAGGATTTTTGTAACAAAAATAACTAGCATTTATTACGAGCACATGTAGCTATAATAACTAGAGAGAGAGATTAGCTTATTTTAATCGCTAACTTAAAAAACAACACTCCTTATTTCTAACTTTGTATTGCTGTTGTGCTACTATCTTGAGCTGTTTTAATCAAAACGAAACAAAATGTATTATCACTATCTTTACCCATTTTATCTTACATCAACTTATAATATATTTTTAAAAAGATAAAATTTTAAGAAATAGCAAATGTATCTTAAATATTTAGAAAATAAATATGCTGTGCATAAGTATGTTCTTTTCTAATTTTTTAGCTATGAGTTTTCAAACTTTTATTCCAAAATAACTCAAAATGATAACTCATTACGATAGCCAATTAAAAAAAATACATTTCTAATAATAATATATTTCATGAAAATAAGTTTTAATGAATGCAAAAATTTATTCATATTACTCGCGTATATTTCATGTAGATGAATTTTTATGATTAAAAAATTGGTTATAATAATAAATTAACAAAATGAATTTTAAGAAAAACTGAAGAACCTATTTATAAATATCTTTCACAAAATATTAGCATTCAAATACTATAAAAGGCTTTATCTAAGAAACTAATGTAAATAAAAATAAAATTATGCAAGATGTGACAATTAAGTAACCGGACTAGTCTTAAAAGTTAGCTTTATTGAAAGCATTACACAAATACCTTTTAGTCCCTATTCCTACCAATACATAGCGGCATGAGTTTTCTCTTGTTCACAACAGTGCTGCAGGTCATTAGGTGTCACCTTCTTCAGTAAGTCTGCCGTTTTTGCCTTCACTTCTACAGACTGAAAATGCGTTCCCTTCAATGCATTTTTCCCTTTTGGAAACAGGTAGAAGTCGCATGGTGCGAGATTTGGTGAATACGCTGAATGCTCGAGCACAGTAATGCGTTTGTCAGCTAAGAACTCTATCACAGAGAATTGTGCTCCAGGGCTTTGTCTTGGTGCTCTATTTTTTGGCTCTAGTTTTGCGTAAGCTTTCGTCATATGTCAATCTTCGGTCAAAATCTTTCTTATTGTCTTTTGTTTATGTTCGTAATATCTGACATCATCCGAACACTCAAAAGACGGTCTTTATGAACGATTTAATTAATTTTATTAATATTTTCATCAGTTCTTGATGTCACAGGTCGACCAGAACGTTTATCATCTTCAACAACGTCCCGACCTTCCGAAAATCGTTTGTGTCATTCAAAAATTTGATTATGTGGCATGCAATCATCTCCTAACATCTTCTTTAACAATTTAAAACATTCAGTTGGAGATTATTTTAATTTCACGAGGAATTTCAAATTTATACGATGCTCGATTTTTAAGCTCATCATGACTGTGGTACTTCGACACAACAATGTCTTACTCAAACAAGGATGAAAAAACAAATTAAACTAGAAAGAGGGACGGAATAATGTGCCACATGCATCGGAAGCATCAAGGTCAACTATATTCCATTACCACTCCTCAAAAACAAGCCTAACGGCTAGGGCATGCGCAGTCCGGTTATTTAATTGTCTCACCTTTATATCTTCTGCATTGGAACATATTGACAATGTTTAGAATAATTCAATATTAAGGAAGGATGTAGTACATTGAGTGGGCCGTAAATAATCTGTAAATACATCAATCTAAAAAATAAATAATCGAAAAATATATGTTAAATGAAAAGTTCTAAACAAAGGTTGTATTCCTTTTAGTTCTGTCATGAGTTAGAAACAAACATATTTTAAGTCAGCAAGAAAAATTATTTATAGTTCATACTACGAAATACAAAAACAAGTTATGCAATTTATAAATTTAACAAAAGTCTTATTGAAAACCCTAACAAGGGAGAATGTCCCCATTTTTCTTAAATTTAATATCATATATAGTTTTACAGCAAAATGAAGAGAATATTTGAAGAAATAAAATACTCGGGCAGAGTAATGCCAATATTTATGGCAATAGCAAAACTGTCTGGCGCGTTTTTAATCTTTTACACTTGACAGAAAGTATACCAAGTTTGGAAAATTGTATGAAGGGCCACGAGAATAAAACAGCGACTTCACAACTACTCTAAAAGAGGTTACGTATTATGTTTAGACTGTAGTTGAGAGTTCTGGAATCAACAGTTGTTTTGCGCTTAAAAGCCTTCAAACAATAGTAACAGCTACAGAAAGGTTTGGTGGTAGCTCTTAGAAAACAGAACTGCAGTGATTACCAGGATTTCATCATTCCGCCAAAAGAGCCTGATACTTCGTCAGTAAGACATTGCTCAGCAACTGTACAGCAACAGGGTTACATGTCGCAGCTTGACAGACCAGACGTTTCACAGCATGGTGGCCCCACTTTCGTCCCGCCGCCCTGAACGGGCATCCCTTGAAAGATAGTCCCTGCACCACTATAGATGGTGTAAGGAGCACAAACCTGATGACTTATCAATGGAGGTCCTTGACAGATGAGAAATGTTTCATACCTACAAGAGGGTTCAACACAGTTGATTTGGAGAAAGTATCGACACGGTTTCATCCAGTAACATCACACGGTAATCATTACGGTCGTCTGAGTTGTCACACATTGCGCTGAATCGACTGAGTTCCTGCTCAAACACAGAGGTCTATAACAGAAGATTGTTATTGTGAGGTGATCCCTTCACGGCAAAAATCTGTTCTGGGTGCTGTTGGATCAGACATCATTTTATGGATGATACTGCACGGTCACACGAGACAAATAGGATGTTCAGAAGCCTCCTGAAAAGTGAAGATATCTCTGAATGATTGGCCAGTGTCTCCTGATTTAAACTCCATAAAATATGTGTTACGTTTGGGGAGACCAGGCACTATTACATCCTGGGGAACACCCAACTGAAACAGATGTTTATTGAGGAATGAGTGCCTACTACAATAACTGTTGGACAATCGAAGGAGGAGGACGATGCGACAACATGTAGAAAGGGAGGGTATATCCACACTAAGGCACATCCCTGCTTGTTGTTCTTTCCCTGGACAGACAATCGTGTAATGTGATACTTATGAGTTCATTAAAGCTTTACTTGGTTTTACATTCATACTATATGCATGTATCATTTTGAGCAACTATGTCTCGTCACGCTTAAGTATAAAATGTTGCATCATCTTCCAATTTTACTCTCAAACTGATTTCTCGTGGTGCTATGGCAGACTTAAACATCATCAGTTGTTAGTTAAGTCTTGCCAGCCAAAGTAAGTGCTATATATATAGCATATATAAGAACAAGTATATGATATATATTAATCATATTATGTAGTATTACGTATCAGTTCAATATGTAACTAATTATAATAGCTATGTTATAGTTGTATCAGTATATGTGTATTCTGAATATGTATATGTATACATATAATATATATAGTTAATACGTATGCTAACGATAGTGCTTGTATAGTATGATATGAGCTACTGTAGACATATAGTATATCTGACAAAAATATCGGGAACTAAGAGCGCCTCAAATTTAATTCAGTGAATTTGTAATTTAGCTTGTTGGGACAGAATAATGACAGGATTGAGAAAGATGCTTGTTTAAATGTAGTAAAAGTACCTCAAAATAGGTTATGACATGGAAAAGCTTTATAAACAAGCAAGATCCTGCCATGAAAATTTTTATAGGCTGTGATTTAAGAGGCAAAGGGAAATAAAATCGTTCAATTTTGTTAGAGAGCTCTGTATTCTGTCACGCAAACTAAGTAGTCGTTTTGAAGGGAAAAAAATCTTAATGAAGATGTGACAGCTTAAGCAAACATATATTATATAAATAAAGATTCTAGACACATGTAAAATAAACTCATATTTTCACTCTTATTTCCTTTGTCTACAGAGTGAATTTGATGCCATCATAATGCCTTAGCTTCTATTGGCCAATGTATGGATTACTTATATTGTTGGAAGACATAATATGTAGACCTCAATTTTAAAAAGAGTCTGTTTTAATTGACAAACCAACAGTATGGTCAAGATTCACTGTAATAAATGTTTCCTATGTTGCAACTAATCTGTAAAAATTTACTTCTAAAATAAACGTTTTAAAGGTTGCCTTTGACTTAAATTAAAAGCTAGAACAGGAACCAAATTGTACACTTCTATGCAAGTACAGACTTGAATAAATTAAAATCATATATATAACAAATAATGATATTTAATTTTTATCTTGTCATAATTTAATTAAATCTAAATCACATAAATTTCAGAAGCTTGATGTTTACAGT
>BMAW01019792.1:0-10532 GCA_019974015.1 Nephila pilipes
TGGGAGTTTGGTTTTGGAGTTATATACAGACTTAAATGATGATTACTCGAACAAGAATGTCATCATACTTAACACTTCGTGTATGTTCGAAATGACTTCTGCATTTTTTTCTCATTTACGATGTTACACTAGAACTTATCGAACATGAATGCCCTCTGGGACTTGCTTATAGCTTGCAGAAACTGTAGCTTCCCGAAAGGTAGGATAAAAATAATGGTAGCAGCAACAGATAAAAATAAAGTTGTTTTTTTCCCTTTTTCATTAAATTCCTGATTATGTGCAATGATAGGAAGAAAAAACTTTTCAATATATTAGCTTAAGAACAAAGGGTTATGATATTTATGTTTATCAATTTTCATTTCTCTCTCATATTGCAAAATAAATAAAATATATAGCTAGATTAAATCAATTTTCTATCCACCTACCTAAAACTTCTTCATAACTTTAATATGATGAAGAAATTAGAGAAAAATAGATTAACAATTATTAAATAAGTTATTAATTCTTTTTAATATAGTACAAAATAGGCAACTAAAATAGTTCGAAATTAATTAAAACTAAGATAATTAATTTAAATATTATCACTATTGTACCAAAAAAATTAAAATATATGTATATGTATTTATATTGATGGAGTTAAACATAGGGATTTAAGTTACTAAATGAAATTTAATGTAATTTTTTCACTGGAAACTATTTGTTACCATTAAACTCTATATTATTTTCGGTTAAATAAACATGAAATAAAATAAAAGATACATGTTATAACAAATCTTAGCTATTTAGTAGGAGAAACTTAACGTTGTTTTATTTGTATTGTCAGTACATTTGTAAGATTTCAATAATTTGAAATTATTTTGTATCAAATAAGTTTTATAATTAAATAAGGTAAGGACAGGATAAATAAAATAAAGTTTAGATAAAACATTTTGCTATATAATTGCAATTGCAACACATTAGTAAATCTCAAAATGTTTCTATTAAAGGAGATAAATATTTTAAATCTATTATTTTATAAAATAAACTAATTTTAAATTAAGTTTTGATTCATTTTATGATAATCAAAAGTTCTATAATCATTTATTTGAAAAATAAAAACAATTGGAATTGACAATTGAAATGACTATCAAAAAATGTCGAAAGTACATTTTTAATATAAACTCCTTAAACAAATTGAAAATATTTTGTTTCAAAAAACAGGTAGAAAATTTGGTTTCAGAATATTTACACGATGAGAACAGGAAACTATTTTAATAATTTAATGTCTTAAATATGTTTATTTCCTCTTTTAAGAAAATCCTAGTTTAACATCATACGAATCAATTTTAAACAGTATCTTAACCGTTGCATAAATATATTTTAAAGCTTTCCATATTTGTAGTCAGAACTAATGATTAATATCAGAACAAAGTTTGGGTTTTAATCTTAAGTTTACTAAAATCAGTTGAATGGACTAAAGAGGCTAAAAATTATTTTCATAAAGACTTCGTTGAAGGTTTCTCTTTTCTTCATTATTGCAAAATCACGTTATTTAGCTCGAATATATATTTTTTATATTAAAAATTTGGGATGAAGCGCACTTACTCGAAACAAGTTTTATTAATATATTCATGCATTATTATATTTTACAATGAGAAATTAAAAACTGATAAAATATAATATTAAAGTAAACGAAAACATTATTTGAGATGTTTAGTGTTGATTGTGTATAATACTCTCGCGAGTGAAAAAACACTTATCCAATGTAAAATAAAAAAACTAGAACAAAAATATTGATACCGAAGCATTAAATTATTGTCCATATTTTATGTCGGATATTTACTGCAGTGAATTCGGCTATTAATAAAGAGTTAGAAAGTATTATATGTTTTCAAAATGATTTTTTTTTGCCTTTACTGATTCTATGAATGTATTGGAATCTTTAAAACGAGCAAATTATTCTTTGCACCCATTGATTATAGACATATTAAAATAAACCCCAATTTAAATTAAGGCATCATGCAACTTATTTGATTGTTGGATATCTTCCCACGTGATTATCGGGGGCAATAAGACCGAGTATAGAGCAAAATAAATATGCATCTTATGCAATATTTCCCACAATCCCACACTGCGATTACTTAAAATATAATAAATTAGTCATTCACGACAACTGGCAAGATCAATGGGATTTGGAATTAGACAATAAACTATATTATATGAAATCTATAATATTTCTGTGGCGTTCAATATTATTGCGAAGACAGGACGTGATTATAATGGATCCACGCATGGAACACTTCAGCTTACACATAAATACCTCTTTCTGGAGGAGGATCCCCTAATGTGTACAGATTGTGTTTGTTCTCGTACTGTGAGGCTCATTATAATTGAGTATCTGCTTTAAAATTGTCCGTGATCAAATATTTAAATCTTATATCATCTCTATAATTGATTTGGTTCAGAATAGTCCCCAACTAAATACTTTTAATTTTTATAACGCATTTGTTTTGCTCTATACCCAAAACTTCTGAAAAATTATATAATGCTCCTTCTTAAGCTTCAATTTTAAAATGTTTTATATAAGAAAATAATGTAATATCTTGACTTGATATTTGGCATAATATATACAAAGAGGATTCATTTCCCTGTATTCAGACGAACCCACCAACTCAAGATTCGATTTATTTTACTTTAAGTAGATTTATATGGATTTTATTAATGATTATAAATTATTTTTCATCATATTCATACAGATTTTGAGTAATTAATATAGATTTAATTTTGATCTGGTTATCGATTTTCAAATCACATGAATAAATTTTAAAATAACTGTTTTGTACAAATTCTTTCAAATATATAAAATAATATTGAAATTCCATATGTTCTGACTATTTAAAATCAGATCAAAAATAACTTATTTATTAGCTAGCAAGTAAACAAAAAAATTGAGATACTTAATTTTTTCAGGACTCCGTAAAAAAAGAGGCTAGATGAATTTTTAACTCATTTATAAAAATTAAGGAACTGCTTTACAATTTAGGCCAGGACCAAATAAAATTCAATGACTAAATGTATTTCTACAACTATAGTTTCTTAATCCATAAGTGTATTTTATAAAACTTTGAAAAACTCTCTGAAACAAAGTACAAATCCACATTTCCCGGCTCATTAATTTTCCATTATGTATGTACTAATAAAAAAGTACGCCTGTAAAGGGTGCTGCGTAAGAAGGGTGTGTGAAAGACACAAGCACACACATCATAGATGGCATCTCTGTTCCCCATCGATGATAATGTACGTTTTAAAATTAAACTATACCACTCCTCAATGTAATGCGATAAAATATAAAAGAATAAATTTACTGTTATTATTATACGACCTGGTCTATTCTTTAAGATAAAGCGTTAAGTAGTTGAAATAAAATTAAAAATTATAAAAGGAGAAAAAGTGGTTAAGTATGAGTTAATATAGTAAAATAAGGAAGTGAAAAGAAAGTATTAGAATCAGAAAAAAAGGTATAGAAACAGCAAACAAAAATGTTTCTCATGAAAATCATATTTATAATATACAACACAAATAATACAAAAGTGTCAATTGACAATGTACAATAAAAGGAGAAATTATAGAGAATTTAAACTTTGTACAAAATAAATTATAATAAAAAATACAGTTGGAAATATTTCAGAGGTTAAATATTATATTCTAATTATTTAATGAAATGCATAGAATACGTAAATTCATTATTTTTCGTTACCATACGTGGTTGGTAAAACTTTTTATATAACTCTTCTAGAAAATGAATCGAATGTGTAAAAGAAACACATCCAATAAACGTTCTTTATGTGTGTTGTCAAGGGTATAAAACATCCATTCCTCTACTACTATAGCTATTACGAATAGCTGAAACTACTATAGCTATTTGCAAACAAATGATTTTTTTATCTTTTACATATCATAATATGGATAGTACATAATGTATTTTCAGATTATTGTAATTTTTAAGGTTACTATTATGTGCTCTTTAATATAATTCCTGTACTCCGAATTTTTGTTTTGGGCCTAATTATTGTTATAAGATTTCTCTCATTTAACTATGCAATATAATTTAGCGGAAGAAGTTGGATAAATAATATACAAGTATATCGTACTCTTAAAACTAAAAAAAAAAATGCTTGTATCTTTTTTATTCATAATACGTAAGCGTTTGTCGGAACTTGCATTCACTTTTAAATTCAGCTATATTTCAAATAACAGTCCCTTATGCTCGCAACACATAATCACCTTTATTTTGGAATTATCTTGCGAAAAACACTTTAACTATTCAGCAATTACCTCCTTTTATATGAATTGGAAAATTGACAATAATAGAAAACTTTTAATTAGGGATTGCTAAGAGAAAATGCGATCTGGCTTACGGATATTGATTAAATGTAATGTATCAATTCACCATTGGTTAAGTTAGTGATAAAATAAAATCGAATTATTTTAGGTGTTTTAACAATATCAATTACATGTCTTCTGTTTTGTAACAGCTGAAAGTAATATTATTATTTTAAATAAACTTACTTTTGAAAATTCGAATATTTTTAATTACATCGAAATTAAATAAAGAAGCCTACGACTGAAAATCATTTAAAATTAAAAACAAATTACGAATGACTTTCGGAAAATTCTTTTAAAAGAAAATTATATGAATAAACGGTAAGAAATAAATCTATGAATAGGAATATAAGTGAAATAAGAAATACATACATAAAGCGGAAAAATCATTATAACTCTTGGCAGGTGTTTTTGCTCCTAAACTTCTACATAAATTTTGTAAATGGAAATATATTTATATGTAGGAAAAGTAATGGTTCCAGTGCGATTATTGAAAATATTCTTATAGTTGGAAAAACGCAATACCAAAATTTATTACTATGCGAGTTACACTTTATTGATCAAAATAGGGTTATCCGTATGCATACACCGTTGATTTGACAAGAAGATTCCCAAAATAAACAAGATTAATCACTCATAAATGGGAATTTTCATCGTACTAGTGTTAACAGTAGAAAAATAAATATATTTCTCGTTTCCAAGTCAACATATTAAACTGAATACATGTTTGCGCAAAACATTTTTTTTTTATGTTGTCTCATATAAGAAGGAAAATTCTACATTAGAATTTGGGAAAGAATGCTGTTTACATTTTTTTTTCTGGTAAACAATAAAAGACTTGGAATAATAACTGTCAAACAATATATTAAACAATAGGGAAATGAATATTTACCATTAGGCTTTTCTTGTCAGATTTTATTACGTTATACTTAAGCGTTTACGCAATAGAAACATTTGTTAAAATAAAGATACGCAGAGAACAATATTTAAATCATTTGCCTTGTGTAATTTACATAACACAACCTTTCTCGCTTGAAAAATTGATATTTGTTTCTGGATGAATCGAAATTGCAATTCGGGCTAAATAATGAAAATATTTGTTTCCCTTTGTATTCATAAATAATTGCGAAGTAACGCAATTGCTGTTGAATAAAATCGTTGGATTCACGAACAGTACAAAAACAATTTTGTTTCCATGTCTTAAGAAAAATCACCCTTTTTATATTAAAATATTTATTGCTAAGAAATGAAAATATTTGCTGCTTTGTGTTCGTAAGTAAACTGAATGAAAAATAATTACTATGGAATAAAATTATTCTCCATAAGCAATAAAAGAGTGAGGGTAATTTCTCCATGTATATTAAATCGATTTTTGTTACTTTAATATACAGATAACAGTGAAAAAACTTTTATATGTGATTGAAAAAATAACTCATTGTTAGGAAACCTTTATTTAAGTCAGCGCGTCACAAAAAAATATCATCTTTTATCATGTTTTTTTCAGATTCTCTTTATTCTATTATCCAGATGATTGTAATAAGATAAAAAATATCTAATTACCTGTTTATTTTTTTTCTTTCTCTAAGTCTTTTTTTGTTTATCATACAAATAAAAAATATCATTATTGTAGTACTTTGTTTGATAAAAATATTTCCTTACAAAATTATTTTAACAAAATGGTGAACTATTATGTCAAAGTAAAAATCTAATTGTATCTAATGATATGATGCAATCATATAAAAACGCGGAGAGAAAAGGAAATTGGCACGCATAACCATCACATCCCTTCTCCAGTATTGTATCGATAACTTTACTGATTTAAATACATTTACTATTTTAATACATTTTTCTAATTTAATATATTATTTCATATAAGAATATCGCCTTGTGAAAGATATGCGATCTTTGTAAATTAGTCTCACTATATTAGAAATGTTGTGATTTGGGGAGGAGGAGATAGAGGTATTCGTGAGATTCCCAAGAACACGATATTGGTTCAAACAACTGTGAGAGATATACTGATAATGCATATTTGACTCGAATACCCTTAATAGAAATCTTCAATCGAATGCACTGATATATAATCGTGCGTTTAATGTTACTCAGATAGAAAAATTCATTGTTTCAATATTTATTTTGAAACTTTATTCATTTATTACTACTCATTATTATATTGTTTTGATATAGCTTTTGAAAGTTATGAATAAAAGGGACAAATATTTTAGAACTGATCTTTAGAGAGTGAATTTGTCTAATATATCTAATGATGCTGTTTTGTTACAATAGGATCGGTTAACAATCCAGCAGCCGCATGTGAGGGGATATTTCGATTCGTAAAGCATATACCTTCTTCAGTTAATTCAGATCAGAAAGCTGTAAAAATCCAAGACAACACAGTATTTAAAATATTATTTATTAAAAAAAATATTTATTATTATTTATTTTACTAAAATTTTATATTATTATTATAATATCAATATGGCGCATGTTATAAAGTACCAAATTAATGATCAAGGCACAACTGAATGGTGATAGGGTTATCTCTAATGTTATAATGCCATGTTAGAAAACAGTGATGAATAATTGTTGGGTATTCTCTTGGACGTTTGCAATTTGTCTTCTATTAGTCCAAGTTAAACTCAGCTGCTGTGGATGTCGATGACGAGGTATGAATGCCTGTAGATTCAGCAGAGGAGTAAGTACGAAAATGGAATAATCAGGATATCATGCACATAAGTAAGTACGCCTAGTATTGTCTTCTGTTGTTGTGTTGCTTTTATTACGAGTGCGATGGTTGGTAATTTGATGACTGTACAAGCAAAAATAATCTGAATGGAGATGTGCACGCGTAATTCTTGAAATTTGCATTACTGCGAGTATGCAGAAAACTGTTTTTCCGGAGTGCCATATCAATTACAAGGCGAGAATGTGCAATTGGTTTTTGCCGCTTATGGCATGAAGAGGAGATACAAGTGGTGTAAAGAGGGCCACTACACGTGTTAAAATGTAAAAATTTCAGTCGTATAGGAAGCAATTGCCACTTCAATTACATTTTAAAATTTGAACAAAAATATACACACATTTTTATATGATTAAGCTGTGAACTATATTAATACACTCTTTAATGAGCAAAATAACTGAAAATTGGGATACTACACATTAAATTTAGTCATAAATATATTATATAGCATTCTAGTTAGTTATGCCCTTGATAGATATTGACCCCTGTACCACTTAGGCCAGGGATGGCAAACCTTTATGTATCAACGTGCCATTTTTTTCTAAAAAAATGTTTAATGAGGTCATACACGTGCCGTCATATAATTTTGACTTCTTGATTATTAGAAAAATAATAATACTGAATATTATCAGCTCAAAACTCTTTATTTACAACAAAAAAAAAATACATTTTACAATGCCTCAGTTATACGAGTAATCCAAATTAAAGTAACATTAGTGTGAGTTCTGTTGCTGCACATTAGATGAAAAATAACTTATATTTGGGTTGTAAGTTGTTACTTTTAGCAGAATGCATGCTCAACTTGAGTCATCTGTGAAACGGGTTCTAAACGAGCCTTTAATATTATTCATCTCTGAAAATAATGTTTCGATGCCATAGGTAGATGAAAATGTGGTTAAAATAGCAGAGCCAGGTTCTTCAAACAGTTAAATGTAAATATGGTTAAAATAGCAGAGCCAGCTTCTTCAAACTGTTAAATGAATTAGGTAACGAATTCCATGTTTGCAAAATTTTGCTATTGGCAATTTTATTTATATTGCTTGTCAATCTTTCTGTTTCGATTAATTCCGACTATTTCCTTGTTTCAATATTTTTTGTAATCCATACTGAACAGACTGGAAGTCAATGAACTGTATTTCATATTCTTCAATTTCCAACCAATCGAATTGGACCAGTTCAATTTATCAAATGAAATCACATCAAGGTGAATAATAAACATGAGTGTTTCCGATAATTCTTTGAAAGGCGAAAATCTTACTGGAAATTCATTGATTGAAAAATCAATTAAAAAAATAAATTCTTCAGTGACTGTTTCTTCGCCTGGTTTCTCATGTGTATCTAAATCATTGATATTTTCAAATTTGGAAAATACTTGTAGTATCTTGTAACAATATCGTTCCTGTGTGTGAAAACATGCAGTTTAGCATCAAAAGCAAGAATGAGATCTATCATGGCAATATATTTTTTTTTTTTATTTTTGCCTTGAAGCTTCACGTTCAATTAATTCAAACGTTGACATATGTCTGTTAAAAACATCAATTTTGAAAGCCACATAACATCCAATAACTGTGGGTATTGCTCAATTTCCTCCTCATTTTGCAGAAACAGTCTGATTTCTTCCAAGAAATCAACATATCTTTGAAGTGAAAATTATTATACACAGCGAAAACTATTATACATCAGTAAGCCATTATACACCGAGCTGACTTCATTTAACAAAGCATCAAGCTTTCACTTATTTAAGACCTGCGACGAAATGATATTGAATGTTTTTGTGACTACCACCATTACATTATCAAGAGATGTTAAACTACTCTTAGCACACAAGGCTTGTTGGTGAATGATGCAGGGGAATTCAAGAATCGAATGTTTTAAATCTGTTTGAAATAAACTTATGAAACTATTTTTTCCCACTATACTTGGAGCACCATCAGTTGTTGTTGAAACATTTTTTTTTTCTTTTCAAATCAATTTCTTTCTCCGCAAGCGAATGTTTACCAGCTGAAAAATTATCTATACCCTTTGTTGTAGTTAGCAACGACGTTATCGCAATTAATTCTTCCTTATGACGTTTCCTACGCAATATCGCGCAAAAGCAGCTAAACGTGCAAATTTAATTGCGTCAGTGCTTTCGTCAAGACATATCGAGAAAAAGGAGCAAAATTAATGCCTGTTTTTTTGTTGATCTCCTACATTTCTGGCTAGTTTTAAGATTCTTTCTTTTATTGTGTTTCTAGATAGAGGAGAATCTTAGATGCGCTGAATTATCTTCATTATCGAAATCATCAAAAAGTCAGGGCGCGCATGCTAACCAGGCTTCCTACAAACCCACTCCCTCTTGAAAAGGTTTACTATGCAGAGCAGTGATATTTGCAGCCGAGTAATTTGCCTCGCTCGTATGACAATTTTCTCCAACATATTTAATCATAAACGTCGACAGTTTAATTTTGTCTTTCATGGCACTTACAATTAATCCCTTTTGCTCTGGTTCACTTTTTTGACTACAAAATTGTGATTTGTTTCAAAATGCCGTTTAACACAGGATGTTCTACATACCACTGTTCCAGAACATAAAGCACACACAGCTTTGTCGCCTTTACTAATAATGCCATATTTCTCAGTCCACCGTGTTTGAAATTCTCTGACACACTTTCTATCTTGAACTTTTTTGTCTTTTTTGTTGAACTAGCCATACTGAATAACAGTTAAAAATCGTAAATATAACACAAATAAACTTTAAAATACAGTTGTTTCAACGTAATTGACTATTATACTATGCGTAAACAGACTATGCAATTGTAGTCCACGATGTAACTACAAAAACGAAAGAGCGCGCTTTCTGCCGCCCGAACACTCCATAGCGTAGGATCACTCGCGTTCGTTCGTGTTATGCTTAATAGTGAACTTTGAGATCGGTGGCATGCCCAAAATATCGTGTCGCGTGCCATCAATGGCACAAGTGTCATTGGTTCGTCATCCCTAACTTCGGCGATATTCTAGTTTTTTAACATTACTTGCACACATGCTTTCTCTTAGATGCGAGGAAACATGAACATGGAATGAACAAGATGTATTTTTATGTTGCTGAATTTTAATGTTCATTGGAGATTATTTTGTAATCGTGTGGTCCTTCCATTGTATTAAATAAAGGTAAGTAACTCAATGGGTAAATGCGCAACTCAGTTAATTTAAAATTAAATGAGACAGTTTGAATAAAGCTAATCTATCAAAATAGATTATGTGGTGAAGCACCATGCAATGTCATACTATATTAACACATCAATCAATAACTCCCAAGACTAACCCAGAGATGGCGCTCGTAGTAAACCAGTAACCAGGTCTTTCTAGAGTACTAACCTTTGCTTGAAACGTGTCAAAATTTTAAGTCGATCGGACCAGAAACAGCTGAGTTATTGATTGATGTGTTAAT
>BMAW01019797.1:0-34205 GCA_019974015.1 Nephila pilipes
TCAAAATTATTTTTGTAATGTATAAAGAAGATGTTAATTTTACTTAATTTTATTAGATTTTAAAGTATCTTTACAACTTTTTCACTTTACGAGAAGAGTGAGTATATTTTCAAAATACAAAAAAAATTATTTTTCATGCAACAAAAATTTAAGGATGGAATGAACAAAAACATCAAATCTTAAGATTTATAAAAAGTAAATTGCGATATATAGTAAGCTCACTCCGATGAAATTTAATAATCAGAAATGGTGCAACTTATTATTATTATTATCAGCCAAGTTCAAGTAATAATGAAATCATCTCCTTGAAATTCTTTCTTCATAATGATTTATAATATTTAGTTTAACAATGTTATTTAAGTGAGTGTCTGCATTAACAGTCACTTTTCTAGCATTGCGCTTAATATTAACTATAGTTCATGTAAGATACATGTATGTCTAAATATGATAATCTTAGTTATAAAACGTTCGAAAAATTGATCACCACAACTACATAACTACGAGAATGAATTATATAAATCGCATTAATTAGTAACTAATAAATTCAGAATAAAGAAAAGTATAGAAATTTCTTTCTTTCTTCATATATATATATATATATATATATATATATATATATATATATATATTAATGATTTCAAAGATACTTGTTTACCAATTTCACAGATTCTGAAGTTAATGAATAATACCCATCACAAATGTAAAATATTTAAACGGCAGTTATTGTTAGAAATGCTATCTTCAGATAATTGTTAGCAAGCAATAGTTACGTGAAACTCAAACTATACCATGCATTATATGTAATATTTAATACAACTTGATAATTTATTCTTAATCTGTATCGACTTATTCTCACGATTACAATTTAATCAAAAACGATTCATACGGTTCATAATTCTTCAGTGAAGCCTAACACCATATAAATGATTTCTGCAATTCGTTCATTTTTAATGAAAGAACTAATGTATAATACGAACTAGAGGTTGAAATTTATTCAACTAATTTTCTATTTAGTTGGAGTTAGGGATTATTAGTAAGTGTATGGTGAGATAGTTAAATTAATAGAAATATACGTTCCTAGAGTGTTTTCATATATTTTTCATTAGATAAGAGAGGTGATAGTTGCCTAAAGTTATATTAAAATAAATTCTAGCGCCAACAGTTACTAATTGATTGCTTTTGGTTCGCTGACCTGAAATGAAAATCGTGGAAAGTGCTACAGTAAAAAGTTTTAAACTTGTGGATAAATTGATAGGAAATATTCTAATTGTCCATTTTGATTCCTAAATAGAATATCTTAATATTTTACTTAATTCTGTATTCTTTTTGAAACTTTTGAAAATAATAGTGGAAGAGAGAACAATTAATAATTCAAAACAGTTTAAAGAGATCATCAGTAGCTTAAACAATTATATCTCTGTGTTCAGATGATGAAAGTTATAACAATAAAGATCGAAAGTGATACAATGTATTAAAATAATTGTTTCAAAGCTTTAGAATTAACGCTTTTGTGACTAAATCTATATTTTCGAAGTAGTTTATGATTTAATTGAATGGTACATAATTTTATAATTTAATAACTGGATTCTTTTTAGGCACAAAACAAATGGAAAGTTAATAATAAAATTATTGATCATTGAAACCAAATACCTTCGAACTACATAATGTATTTGAATAGGAATCGAGAAAAGGATTTTGAATGTAAAAATATATGCAGTGATAAGTTTGCTAATTTTATTTTAAAAATATCTGTTAAGCAGCCATTTGTATAAAAAGGAGTAAAAACTGCCCTTTCTGAAAAAAGGAGAGTATTGTTAACCAGCTTTTAAATAAAGGAATAAAATAGTAAATTTGTTGTGAATCTGATATAACTGAATATACGATAAAGTTTCATAAAAATTGCAAAATATCGAAAAATTAATTAAATTAAATAAACACATAATACAAAATTCATGCAAAAACAAAAATAATTTGCTATATTTACAATATTAGAGTTGAATTAGTAAAATGCACGATTGAATAAAAATTCTTTAAAAACACTTTTTTAAAAAAAAGTACCTCTATATAGGTATCATAAATAGTATAACCCTTTTATAAACTTCTTGGATTAAATGAATACTAAATACTCATTTATTAATTCAATAACAATATTCATTTGATATCTGTAAAAGAATCACGTTCGTTGCATCTTAGACATCGATCATTATGCACGGGATGCCTTTTTTCATGTCTTTGTAAGAGATATTTCGTTTTATTTAATTATTTATTGATTAAATATTGTATTTCAATTTAATGTATTTATATATCATTCATTTCTTTACTTTATTCTTAAATGTTCTGGATCAATATTTGTTTAGATATCAAAAGTTATAAAATTGGTGTGTGTGTGTGTACCTTCTTTGAGTTTCTCTCGCTCTAGGCTTTGGAAAATCACTTATATAATAATTAAACATTTTTTTCCCTCGTGAATGCAAGATGTCACTAAACTAGAATGCGAAGCAAAAATTTTCACCCCATTAACCCGCAAAAGACTTTTCCCGTGTGAGTAATAGAATCTAAAGGAAAATATTCTGAAAAGACTCGAAGTTAAGCCATCTGCTCTTCAAGAGTCTTTCAATTATCTAGCTACTTAATTACTTTGTCAACAGATCATTACGAAGGCGATGTTTATTCAAGTTTAATGTGTTTAAAAGTTTAATGGGGAGCCAAGCTTTGTCTCACACAGGTACTCTTTTGATTTAACTTCCATGTTAGTAATAAAATCTTTTACAATTGACCGTCACAGCTAACAAGTCAAGCATCTCTAACAAACAATTTATGAAACGTCTGAAATACGTAGAAAGTCTTAACAAAGAAGCAACTGTTTTTGGGAGGTTCTTTGTATTTAATTAGCAACTTTTAAGGGTTAAATTCTCTGATTTCTTTCAATTTTCTTATATTAATTGATGCTTTTTATTTATGGATATAATAATCTATTTTAATTAACTTTTAACGTTGTTATTAATATGAAATAATATTAATAATTTTCCATTTAATTAAACATTGTAAACTTGTCTTCATCGAATATTAGACTATTCAAAAACTTGTACTGGTAGAATCTATTAATTTTCTGTAAAAATTTGTTAAAATGGATATCACAGCTTGTTATATATTTAGCAGTATAACTTGTTTGGCTGTATTTGTCCTGATGAAAGTCAATAATTTATAATAACCTTTTCAAAACCCTCATAAAGATAGTTTTGAACACAAAGTAGACAATTGAAATAATACAAATGTATTTTTGGATAATTTAATATGTTTTACAATAAAATAAATTCCTTATCTATATAAAAGACTCTGCAAATATATGCCATTAATAAGCATTCATTTTCGATGATAATTAAATTAATTAAAGATCTAGTAAAATACAGGAAAGGTTTTTTTATAACTTTCACCTGAAGTGCTGCAATTATGACATTTCTTTTTCAATAGAATCTTGTTGGTATAGTATGGAAGAGTTGTAAACTTTTTTTTCGTTAGTCGAAAGTCAACATAAATTTGTGACGTTAGGCTATTTGCAATTTCTCTTCACTAACCTCGGGGCCTTTATAATAAATTGATTTGCATAAAATTACAATTTCTTCCCAACCAAAATGAAACGTGATTAGGCAAATTATATGATGATTGAAGTGAAGGGAATTGAATTAGAGTGATAATGATATATACATGAAATTGAGTTGAAGGAAAAGGAAGAGAAATAGAGGATAACGACTTGAAGATAGATATTTATAATTTGATTGAAGCATCTTAATTAGCTTTTTGGATTGAAGTAAATTCTAATTAAAATGCTTAGATAAGAACCGGCTGTTAACAAGAAGTGTTTGAATCAGAACAAGAGATTAAGTAAGCTCAGATTTCATTATTAGAGAATAATCTAGAATTGAAGAATTAAACGGGATTCGAGAGAGACAGCGACATTATCTATTCCTCCGTAACTATTAATAAAAAGTATTATCTTGCTCTTGTGTATTTTCAACAGGAATGCGGCACATATTGACTTTAAGAAGACAAAATAATGTTGGTAGAATTAAATAATGATAAACGGGCATTATAAATTGTTCAAAATTAACTTGTTTTATTTATTTTTTGAGAGGATAAAATACAGATTTTTCAATAATTTTAAATAAATCATGTTACCTTTTAAATATTTTCTTGATATCGTGTAGTTTTAACATTGCTCAGAATAGAAGTCTTAAACTCCCTCATTGTCACTCGTTTTGAAATTCAGTTTCTTTCTTAGTACTTTTCTCTTTAAAATAATTCTATGCTCAATTTTATTTTTTTTCAAAGAAATACTAGGTAAAATGTTTGTTAATATATATATATATATATAAGTCATATTTTATATTTTTAGCAATATTACCTTCCTTAATGTTAAACGGCTTGAAAGGCCATTGAACTAACTTTTCTTATTTTCTAATTTAACAATTTTATATATTTAGTAATTGACTTAAATATTTAAATATTACTTTCTTATTAAAATAGTAAAAAAACCTTTTTTATTGCTTACGAGAAGGTATCATTAAAGTTTAATTATTACAAAGAAATAACATAGATATATGGATAAAATTTATTCAATATGTTAATTGTTCTTAATATACATAGTTAATTATCGCATAGTTACTGCATGTTTCTGTCCATTTTAGGTTTCTCCTGAATTTCAACAATTACATACAAGGTGTGGCTATTAAATAGCCAGACTGACGAGCTGTAGAAAAGATACGCATGCACCAAACGAGCCTTCTCTTTCGAATACAGTGCTTCTCATTTTTATAAAAAAATCAGTATACTCGTAGACTTCGTTCGCATTAGAGTTTTTTTTCCCGACAATAAAAGGATAAGTGAGCAAAGAATTATTGTGAAATTTCACATGATTTTGAACCTCTATTGAAACTAATAATTTTATGGAAGAAAAGTATGACAATGAATGTTCATGTTCATCGCGTGCACATGTTTTTGAATGGTTTAAGAGTTTTCAAGATAGCCGAGAAAACACTTAAGATAATTCACGCCTGAGACACCCTCCCAAGTCAAAAACGAATGACAATATCGAAAAAGTCTGTAATCTGGTTTGATCTGAACGTCGGTTAAATATATTTGTGCGATTACTGAGACTATAAGAATTGACAAAGAATCCGCACGGCAATTTTTTCCACCAAGACAATGCGCCGGCTCATTCCACATTATCTGTCAAGAGATTTCTAAGTACAGCACCCCAGTGTTAGACTATCCACCTTATTCCCCAAATCTTGAGCCATGCAACTTCTATTTGTTTCCTAAGGTGAAATCTGTATTAAAAAGACAAATATTTGAGTTGTTGAAGCTGTGATAGAGAAAGCGGCACTCGTCCTGGTGGAGCTCATAGAAGAAGCCTTCCAACACTGTTTCGAAAAATGAAAAAATTGCATGGAGCATTGTAGGGACAGAGGAGGGATGTATATTGAAGGAGATAATATGTAAATATGCATGACATCAAAATAAAAGGCTTTACAGCGTCAGTTTCATTATTTAATAGACGCACCTCTATTTTGCTTACTTCCCGAAAACCGACATTTGTTGCTTGTTCCATTGAGAGCAATTATTGCTATCATAGAAGTTAAGTACCGGGTGGGAGGATATTTGTGGCAAATCTACATATTTTGACAATAAATCACCAAAACTCTGATAGTGTCTAAGCTTTTTACACGCCGATTACCATTTTTCTTTTTATTTCTCATTATATTAGTGATTTTGATATTCAAACATTAGAAAATATTTTCTGAAGCATTTGTTAGTCCTACTTACATGATATTTTTTTTAATAAAAAAATTGAAATAGATTTATCGGGTTCTTGAAATTATCTTTCTCAATCTGATAATATATTTCTTTCCAAAAGCATGTTTACAGGAAAGTAAAAAGTTTAAGCATAGCCCTAGATAAGTTATAAAAAAGGATGGCTGTATGTTAAGAAAATATTTAATGCCTTACTTTCATTAATCAAGTGATACGCTACTCGATTTAAATTTTCATTGGGAAAAAATATTTCGGCTGCAATTTTTAAAAACGAAATTTTTAAAGCATGTATGAACATACAGAAATACAAAAGGTATGCCAAATATAGAAATTCTTCACAATAAGTCGCCAAACATACATTGATTTTGATAGAATGTTATACTAATGCTCCCACTAAATAGCCATTTTGCGATCAATATTAATCCTAAGGAATTTCTATTTCCCTCTTAAAATCAATAACATTTATCCAAAATGGCATTCTATAAGAAATGTGTCAGTTAAGTAACACTTATTGTCAAATTTCTTAATCCATTTTTATGTGTATTTTAATAGCTAATTTGAAGTATTTAGGATCTTTAAAAATATTTTCAAAAAGAGCAAAGGTAATTTCAAAAGAACTTTTATTCATTAATATTTTGTTCTCTCACTTTCTTGTATTCAAATAAATACAATAGCTTAGAATTAAGAACTGAAGTAGAAATTCAATAAGGTTTTAACAACTTTAAAAATAAATTCATTGATAATATTTAAAATATGGATTTCAAGAACAACGTAGAACATATACAATTAAAATATTGTTATTTATTTCTCTATGCAGTCTGGTAAGAAAAAGGTAATCAAAGTGAATCACTTTGAATTTAAGATAAATTTTTCTTGTTAATAAATGTTTTCTTAATTTATAGACTTTTAAGTGATACCCAAGTCAGATTCTTGAAAAAGTCGTTTTTTGATTGAGTATTATGCTTAAAGTAATAACCATTATTGCTTCAACATCTAAGAAAAACCAAATACAATTTATTTCAGGTAAGATGGAAAAAAAAATCTGATAAATTATGAAATAACTGTGAAAAAACACCTAACAGAGTAGATGTAATTTCAGTTTAAATTCAATAAGTTGTGAAGAGTTCTTTTTTCTTTTGGTTATATCTTTTTTGGTACAATTCATTTTGTTTCTGGTTTACATATTTGCCCTAAGAAAAGTATTGACTAATAAAAGAAAAAGAAATTCTTCCCCTAAAAACAAATGAAGTACCCGAGAAAATATACACAATTAAAGAATAACAAATGGTTGTTGATAAAAATATTCGTGAAATGAAAGATTCTGAATTGAATTATTTGCTATTAGAAAATACTTCCCTCATTAATGATAATTTTTAGTTTCACTTAACGCTAAGTCAACTTCATTAAGGAAAAGGATTTTCATTTATTTGAAACGGAACAACAGAGTTGTAAATAACTTGCTAGGAATAAATATTATTCATTACTTCTCAAGTTCGATCCAAAGATTGCGAAAGGAAATTTAAATATTTATTCTTCGATAGAAGTCGCTCAACTTCTTTATTTTAAGAATTCTTCATTTTCCAAAAATTATTGTTTAGAAATGTACTGAAAGATTAACCGACTCTTCTTTTCATTGCAAAAATAATTGAAATTAATAGTCAAACTCTTATGATAGGAAATAATCATTTAAGAGAAGAGCCATGAAAAAGAAAGGAAAATCAGCACTTTAGATTACATTTTTTTGTATTGCAAGATCAAAGTGTCATAATATTTACTACAAATTGAACAATGATTAAATTTCTTCAAGCTTCTCAAATTTTCTTCTTCGATTGTTGAAGAGAGAAATATTTTACTTAATTCACATCTTGTTTTACAAAAAACAAAATACCTTTCTCACCCAATTCTGATGATCTAAAATTAATTTACTTAGTATGTCAAGCTAACTTAAAGTTATTATTTTGCAAAATAACATCAAAAGGTATGCGTTTAAAAACAAGTATGATTTAAAAAAATCAATTATTCATTTTAATTACATTGTCCATGGTAATATGGATGAGATATATTTATGCTCTTACTTTTTCTCTGAATTATTTAGTATACTGGGAGTTTTGCTCATTCAAAGTTTCAGGAATTATGTTTACGTACTGTTAAATATTTTTTTATTATTTAAAAGAAATTAAATTAATTACATACGTGTATTATTCTTAGTTGCAAAAAACATTTAAAATAAATGGAATGTACATGAGCAAGTCTTTTTAAGTTATATTTGTGCTTATAATTATAAAAACAGGCTAAGGCATGCGTTTTGCAATAAACATATTTAAAAGTTTATTTTTGATCTCGAACTCAATAATAATTAAGGACATGACTAGTTCAACGCCATGAATCAATCTGAACGTCTTTGTATGAACAATTTCAAGTTAATGCACTAGGAAGAAATTTACTATAAATGTCAAAATTCTCTTTTCTTTTTTTTAGATTTTGACTTAAAATTCTATTGTAATTATGGCAAAATTACTTACGATTAACAAAAATTATTCTTAAACAAGTAACCTCTTCTCTTCTTATGGTACACTCCTTTTAAATGTTTTTTTTAAATATTTTGTCTTAACTAATCTAAAATTAAATGTATATAAAATAAAAGTGAAAATAATTGAATATTGGTGTAATTTGTATGTTCGAATCTCATTACGTATTTTTTTTTGGACTGCATCTTAAATATTTCATAAATCGATTAATTGTCATTATTTATTTCAATGCATATGGAATTCAAAGTTCAAATTTTTCTTTATTTTTAAATGAAAGTTCGACTCCTTATCGTTAAGGAATTGATAAATTTAAATTAACACAAGGAGATTTTTTTCCTACATTCGTATATTGATCATTTTCCAAAAAGTGATTTACTAATTGGATTTCTATGATGATGATTTTAACATTCTTGTATACAAATTGTTCAGCTTTCTGCTAAATGATTAAAGCGAATTGAATGAAACACCTGAATATTTGTATGATTTTTGTAAATTAAAAAATAAATCTAAGATTCAGCATAATGTTAATTATTAAATTTATTTACCTGATTAAATTAAGTACAGAAGTGTACAATACAGAAACTTTTTTCTAATGATTTAAAAAAAATATTTGTTTAGATATGCTAATTATTAACAACATTTGTATGGCTAAAATAATCCAGATTAAATCGTGATATAATATACAATTATTTTGTAACTAGCTGTTGATTTAATATTTTAAGAATGTTAATTTTTTTACTATTGTTAACTAGTTTCCATAATACATATCTACATACCACCCACACCCACATAATAAATGTATAATAAATGTGATAGCTATAAATGCAAAACATAATAAATGTGATAGGTATAAATGGAAAACTAGTAAAATTGTTAGTACTCATCATTTAACAATAACTTCAGATATTTCAGCTGAAATATTTTGCAACACATTTTATAATTTTGGATGCTTTTCGGAGAAAAGGAAAAATGCTAGAATTAGTTTTCCTTCTTTAGCTGTTCATCTTTATTTATTGTTTTAAATTAAACATTTCTTAACAAAATTAGATATAATCAAACGTTTTATTTCGAAAATTATAATTTCCTTAAATAAAACTTTTCTATAAAAATTTCCATTATAAATTTTCAACATAATAGTGTTAAATATCATTATAACTGATTAAAGCTTTTCATTAAATATTAATATATACTTAATGAATTCCTTTCTTATTATATCCCTCGAGTACTATGAAACCTTACTAGAGCTATTGAAACTTACTCTCACATCCTATTTGTTGCGAAGTTCTCCGCTCAGTTTCAAACCAGCTTACAAGTAAGAGAATGGAATTGCCTGGGACATCATGCATGCTAGCTGTTCTGTTCAAAACAGTTCTATCATCAGCTCAATGCGCTTACAACTATTAACGTTTATTTCAGCATTATACTATATGATTAGTATAATGTATACCATGATACGTATTGAGGCAGACTTGTTCCTTCAATCATGAATAACTACTTAGTTGAAGGGTTTGAAACCAAAGCTCTGTCTCACCAAAACGGAAACCGTTAGCCTTCTACATATCAAATATGATTGAAAGTCTTAAAATTGTATCGCGCAGTATTGATTCTGCTTCATATAGCACTAACTCCAGGGATAATTCTGATGTAAATATCACTATTCAAGATATGCTATTCACAGAGCAGATAAATTGTGTAACTGAATTCGGAAAACTGTAACAGCAGACACATCACTAAGTAGAATTCAAAAGCTGATTTACATACATACATGTGTTTATATGTAATTATTACTGTTAAATAGACATAATCTTGAAAAGTATATAAATTCATAATAAATTAAAAATTGTAGTTAACAAAAAAAAAAAACAAAAACACACACACACAAAACTAAAGTTAATAAATATTAAAACTATTAAACATATTGTAATATAAAACAATCTGTGCTCTACAATTTTGGTTACAGTTGATTTTATCAACCGAAACAAAATCAAAAGATTTTGAGAAAAATGAAATTGAAAAAAAAGGAAGAGAAAGATTAAATATTTTAGTTAACCTTCCAGATGGCGCGTCTTTCATACTATCGTGAAAGGTCGCGCGTATTTCTTAGATATGCTACAGTATTTAAAATTGTTAATGGTAAATTTTTTTTGTAATTAGTTAAGGATTAATAAGTACATTTTAATCAAATGATATTTGCTTAAGAATAATAGGAAACAATGCAAAAATGAAACATATAAGCATTATAAAATGACTAAATGTTATTGAAATTGCATGAAAATAAAGTGAATGAAATTGGTGATATTTCAATTAAAGTATTTGCATATCTTACATAAAACCTTGAAGATAATACGAAATTTTTTAAAAAAATGAATTAAATTTAGATATAAAGGAAGGAAAACCATTTTCATAGACATTTAATTACATTCAGTCCATTCTTCACAACTCTTCAAGGTTAACTCTATTTCCATAGAAAACACCAGCCAAATAAAGCAAGCCCAAAAGAGCTTCTATTATGCTCCATCCGTATCTCTGGCATCCATTGAAAGAGAGTAAATAGGCTTCGCGGAACTAATATACTTAATAGTCTCTTCAACTATGCTTTCGGTTATGCGATAAGTAATGAGATAGTTCCTTATAACCGAAATACCTGTTAAAACTTTGGCTCGTCCGATAACTGTAGGAACATAGATACATAAATTGCGAGTTGCTCGTTTAATTTTCTTGAATGGATTTAAATTTCACTTCCATGACTCGATGATGTTTCTGTTTTTCTAAAGGTGCGATATGTAGGATTTGTAGATCAATCGTCATTATATTCATCTTCTGAATTGTTTGCAATACTCAATTCCGATTCCGAATAATTTTCTCTTTCTGAAATGTGCTCTTCTTCATCTGTATCACTTTCATCTAAAACTATGTCCTCATTATCATTACTGTTACATAAAAGTATGTTTCAGTCTTTTCTTCCGATATTAAAATTAAAAGAAACGATAAGTTATTAAATTGAATATATTTAAGCTAAATGTAATTAAAAGTAAAGCAAGCGACAAATTATTAAATGGAATAATATATCAGCTAAATGTAATTAAAATTAAAGTAAATGATAAATTATTAAATTGAATACATTTAATGTAATTAAAATTGAAGCAAACGATAAAAAATTGAAAAGTGATCTGGTACACCAAAAGTGATCCACCTAAAACAAAAGTCCCTTAGGTTACTAAAAAAATAGGTGCCACACAGCTGTCTTAAAATTCTGAATAACGTTATTTATTTTCTATAATATCTTGATTTCAGTTTCCTTTTGATTTAAGGTAATACATAAATCGAAAAGTAAATAAAATACTTAGTTTTTATATTTGTTTCACTTCAATAAAAAAATTGGGAGACTTTTATTACGACATATTTTTGAAAATTGAATTCATTTGTAGTGAAAGCAGGCATCCGACATTATATTTTATTTCAATCCAATAAAAATTGTGGAGAAATTTATTGTGACGTATTTTTGAAAACTAAATTCATTAATAGTGAAAGCAGACATAATTAATTAGCAGACATAAGCATATTAGCCCCTTGGGTGGCTATTATGTTTATTTTCTGTCATGTAATACATGAAATTAAAGCATTAAGCTAAAGTTTTCATCTCATTTGAGCAAATCTAATTTTAAAAGGGGATTAGCTTAGCATGGAATGTGATCACGTCTAATAACAATACACGACAATAATTTTCCGAGCCCTAAATGATGGTATTTAATAATTCAGTTGGCTGCACAGTAATTTTAAGATAATGCAGTAATGCGTCTCCCTAGAGCATCTGAAATATGACTAATCACATTCAAGTCAAGACGACGTGTTTGTAAACTCATAAGCACAATAGTTTTCTTATGAATTGTGTATAGACTACAGTTATGGTGCGGCGGATTCCTTCAACAACAACGACAGAAGTTACAAAACGCCTAAAAATAAGTTAAAGAAGAGCATTGCAAAAAGGCGATCGGGCAAATTTTCTCCGGACCGAAAGTTCGTGGGTTCGAAATGCTGCCGGCACTCAAAGTCAACTGTTCTCTCTCGGCACGCGGTACAAAAACATCCCCGATTCGGTGGGAAAACAACGCTCGTACTGAAGTGGTGACCCATGTCTTGAACACTATTTAAATGAAAAGCCGAGAACTACTCGTTACATATACCCTCGACGCCAAACACCTGTCCTTGTGCTTGAATCTTTCTTAGATCATAACTAGTAATGTAACGGCTACGGCGCATGTGTCAAATATAAACCCGCCGTATCAACTCGAAAAACATCATCCGATTAGGCGGGAAAACAACGTTCTCGCCTAAATAGCATTATCATCTTGTATAACGAGGTAAGTGTGACCATTAAAAGATACATATGTCCATACACATACATTGGATCCAACAAATATGTATTTCTCAAGGATATGACTGAGATAAAGGCGGACTCCCGTTTCCCGTTAGTTCAACATTCCTCTTGATCATTTTAAAAACAAAATCTGCTCTCATCAATAAAGTATTGTCGATCACCATTGACTAGCTCTCCAGTTAACATGCGTTTTATTTCGGTGGAGTTGTAGGAGGGTACACCAATGCTGAACGTTTTACTTACTGCCCATTTCGGTGAAGCCTTGTGCCTACTGCTAATTTGGATACAAACCTTTAAGTAGTCATTTGCCACTCATTATAGCTTTCTTATTGCATCATGTTAAAAAGTTAGTAAAGCCGATTGTTTATTGGACTACATTTACAGATATTACTTCAAATTTTGTCCAGTCCTATTTACATTTAAAGAGAATGGAACATTATATTATTTTCATAATATTTATCTGAAATTTTTTTTTTAATATTTCAAAAGATGTTTGTGTGTGATGCGAATCATTTGATAATTTGATATATAATTTAATTTGAGTCTCACAAAATCCATACTTTTTTATTTTAAAAATATACTACTACACGTAATCTAAAAAATGTGATTTAATATAATATCAGTCTTTTAATACAGAAAAGACTGATATTCTATTGAAATGGGGGATCAAAATGTTACAAATTAGAAAGAAAACGGTCCGACAATTACAATAACATTAAAATCGCGAAACAAATGAATATATTTTGAAACGCATTATTATTACATAATATTAAATTACAAAATAATTTTAAGTAATGCGACTTTCTTGACAGCAGTGGTGTTTAGATAATGTTGTAGAAACTTTTGGATTAACTAATTATTTTATGCAAATAGGATAAAAAAATATATGTATAAGATTGGGGTCTTAAGAAAATTTTTACGTTTGTTTTTAGAAGAAAACACTGACAATCTTTGAGCTAATAGTTTTATATAATCTGAAATTTTTAATTAGTTTATCTCGAAAGTTCTTTTTTCAGATCTTTGGTAATTCTCCACATAAACTGCATGTTTTCATCTTTGTTTATTTAAGTTTTACGGTCATCTCTAGTATTAATTTAATTTAAACACATTGGAATATTTTTTAAAAATTTTATTTATGTAAATTTTTAATGTATTAATTCTTTTGATAATTATTCTCTTTTTTACAACTAAACATTAATTGTAGAATTTCTTCCGAATAATGTAACTATTATTTTTAGAAATTTTATTCTTCTGTTATACATATTTATTTCTCAAAAATAAACATACATTTCCCCTTTCTTTTAAATGTTATTTTTTTGACTAGCAATTTCTATTTGTAATGAATAAGATATTCAGTTTTTGTACATTTATAAGTGTTCATCTGTTCTATTTTTGGACAAAAATTTCCATTTTAATTCTAAAACTTTGTTCTTTTTAGCATTTTACCTCTAAGAACTCGTGATGATATACTCAAAATTTATTTGAAAGAGTTGTGACGTTGGGCTATTCGCGTTTTTCTCTTCACTAACCTTGGGGACTTTTAATTAAGATTGATTGCTTTTTCTAAACAACCTATGCCCAACCAAAAATGAAACATGAATATTTAAACTAAAAGCAGGTAGAAATAAAGTGAAAAGAGGGAGATATTAATTATATAAATCAAACTTGTGTCACACGAAAGAGGTCGAGTGGTTCTAGCGCTTAGCGAAGATCAGAGTCAAAGACGAGGCCAAGAATTGATACAAGTTATCGGTTGTACAGTGAAAGTTGGAAGTCAAGACAGCCTCAATTTGATACTAGATTCTGTTAGTTTGTTATTGGTAGACCAAGGTAATATATTTAAGATGCTATTTGGGGAGAGCCGGTTATATGTGTCGTTATATTAGCAATTTGTCAATAAATACGGTGTGTACGACCTGTCTAACATCTCTTTGATTGACTTATTGACTTTTAGTGTTAGTACATTGAGTTTAGCTATGGCATAAGATGCGACTAGGAATGGTTCGCCGTCTTAGAGTACATTCAGTTTTATATGTTAAAAAGTTATTTTCGTTTGTAATTGAATGCATTCTTATGAGAAGGAAAAATGTAGAATTAGTAATTCTATTGAAATTCTTGCTTTATAAAAATAGGTAAGAGTACAAATTTTTAAAGAAATAAATTTTAACTTCTATAATGAAATTATAGCTATGATTCATAGTTAATTATTCGTTAATGAGTTGAAAGATCTAACTTTTGAAGAAGAATTGCACGAAAAAAAAATAGTCACATTTAATTATTTGTTAAGGTTTGCGATTAATATTTAATACACGTAAGCAATATTTAATTTAACAAAAATGTTTAATTTGTGTGATTCGTCTCCCTCCCTCTCTCTCAGAATAATATTTGAGTACCGTCTTTCCCTTGATTTTACTTAAGTACTTGGGGGTTAAATTTAATTTTATATTGATTGAATTTGAACTAATTATATTATATTACTGACCTTTAGTGTCTCTCTCTCTTGAGATAGAACAAAGTACTCGGTCACACATGGAAAGTATAAATAGTACGCAAAAATGACACTTGAGAGGTTTTAAATACATTTATTTATATTAGAAATTTTAAATACATTTATTAACATAGGAAACTATAATATATGAAGCTGTATATATCTATGGATGAAAAAAGAAGAAACATAGTGGAGGTCATCTATGAGAAAATTAACTTGATTTTATCAGTTAGAGTAAGTTGCACTGCAACCAAATTCAAATCCCATGAAGTCTTTCATTCAGAATTTTTGACTAAAACCGTCATGCCATCAAAAAAGAGCAAGAAGCTTGGATAGCAAGATACGAATTTGACTATGCACGAGTAGTTGTATAGGGAAGTGATATGCGTGTTTTTTTTTTAAAAAATAAGTACCCTTTTTAAACATGGCAGCTGGAGCTCTACTGTCTCCCTTCAATGCAGGTGCGTTGAGTACCTATATGTGTTGGTTAATCACAGATGGCTAATACAGAAATATTCGTGCGTATTTACTTTTGTTTGTGAGCATTTAAAAGGCCTCTCACTATCAAAAATGCCGCGTATGGGAAAATACGTGTTGGGATTCGTTTTCTGCAAGTAAAATGCATGAAGCTGCAGAAATTCATCAGCAAATTATTGAAGTGTATGGATAAAAACTCTGTAAACCAGGGAATGGTACGAAAATGGGTGATATCATTTTAAGATGATTGTAATAATGTTCATGATGAAGAACGTAGAGATCCAACGCCTGTCATTACTGAAGACTAAGTGCAAAAATTGGATAAGAAAGCTCTAGAAAACAGACGCTCTATGATTTCATTTTTATATAATGAGTTTCCTTAAGTTTCAATTAGTATTTTTTATAAAATTGTAGTAGAGGGCTTAAATTATTGGAAGTAGTGTTTATGATAGGTACCGAAAATTCTAACAGAGGTGCACAAAAACAATCGGGTATGCAGTGCTTTGACTTTTTTTGAGTGGTACTATGATAACAATTATGAATTTTTAAGCCAAATTGTCACTGGTTATGGAATATGGGTGGCTCATGTGACACCGAAATGAAAATAGTGATCAATGGATTGGAGGCATTAAACATTACTCTAATAAGTGAAGCTCAAGGGAACAATTTCTGCATGCAAAATCATGTGCATTGTGTCTTAGGATAGGTAGGGGATGTTGGGTGTGTATTCTTTGCCTTAGGTGATACAATAAATTCCAAGATACGATGTGACACCTTGTCTACATTGCGTCATGCAATCTAAAACAAAAAAGTGTAGCATGCGCAGTAAACGGATTATTTTGCTTCAAGACAATACCCGATCTCATGTGACTCGTCGAAATCGAGATCTCATCGTCTCATATGAGTTGGGAATAACAAGATCCTTGTCATTATGGCCCTGATCTGGTGCCCTAAAACTAACACTTGCTCCTTCACTCGAAAAAATACTTTGGGGTCAGTGCCATTACGTTAACGATGATGTTAAAACAACCGTGCTGTGCAGTGGTTAGCCAATCAGGCGGAATATTTCTATGAGAATGGAATAGAGAAGTAGGTAGTACGGTATGATACGTAACATTTTAGCGGGAGTAATAGTAGAATAAGGTACTTGCTTTCTTATAAAAATAAAATAGTAAGAAAAACTGTACTTGTTTTTTTTAAATATCAAAACGGTTCTTGCTTAAAAACACGTTTATATACAAATATGATTAATCTTGTCCACTATTTATGGAAAAAGCTCGCGTCTCACCAAACCTTAGAAATGTTACCAGAAATGACCATCTAATGCTTTCCCTCGGCTTCGTGGTTGATGGCTTAAAGAGTTCCTTGACCCGACCGTTATAACAGGAAAAGAAAGGAAACTAGACAAATATTTCACCTACAAAGGAGGAAAACCGTCCGCCATTTTATTTGAAGACGCATTAATAATATTGTTGTTCAATTAACTTAATTATTTTATCATTGTTCCTTTTTTAGTTTTCAATGATTAAATACATTAAGAATGTCACACGATATTTTTAAACAGATAGTTATGGTCATATAAATAGCTGTTGCTTTTATAATTGGACAGAATATCATCCTAAATATTAATAGTAATCATCGAGGTATATTTAGTATTCTTTACTAAAAATTAAAATTTCGTAACTTTGCATAGTACAGAATTATAAATCAAACTTTTAATTCGATTAGTCTCCCCCTTTTTTGCAAGGAATGAATTATTTATTTACTTATTTTGTTAAAGAAATAAAACACAAAAATAATAAGAAAATATTTAACCATTCATTTTGATAAAAACATTTGTTATGCTTAACGGTATATAAGTATTAGAACTTAAAAAAAATTTACATAGAATTTGTAAATAATTCACAAGTGAATACCAGCGGGATATATACTTCAAATATATAGCCCAAATCAAAATTAAGCTTCATTTTAAAGTTCCGTGTTATAACAACGTGAATTTACAAATATTATATCATAACATTTTATTTTATGTTGTTTAAAACGTAAGAAAAAAAATCATAGTACAATCTACAAAGCTATACTTTTCATGATACTATCATGCATGCATTATTTATTTGAACTTCACAACATTTTGATTCATTTTTGGGTTCATTAATGGCAAAATAAATTTATAGATGTTGAAAAGTAAAATTAGACTAACCAAAATATTGTTCAGCAATTTCAATTCAATAATACAATGATATTTCTTTTAATTTTTGAATATAAATATACGAGTTTCATTATATAAGCTCTTATGACTCTTTTCTCTAACTTTCAAACAGGAAAATTTTTCGTACACTGAAAGAATTTAACCTTTAGAAGCTGGCTAAGTGAAATTAAAATTAAGACTAGAAGACATCTCTATAGATACACACACATTCTAATATGTTAAAATGATATGTCTTTGAAGTATAGAATGCTTCACATGTTTCTCTAGAGCGTTCCTTACAACACAGAATAATAGAACATATTTGGTTTCCTAATTCTGAAACGTCGAAATTCTTTGCCCCTTTATATATATATATATATATATATATATAAATAAATAAACATAATTGATATCTAAAAAATGTCTGTTTTAGTGCAGTAATGAAATGTACGTAAATATTAATTCTTCTCTTCACTCATCCCTTCATTTCGTATTCTTGAATGTGGTATACCTATTTTTACGGTTATGAGGCAATTTGGCTAATAAATTGATTTTACCGTCAGTTTGGCATACGTGCTTAAAGAAATTTCTTATTAAAATTCTAAGAACAAGGGAACTGGAAATCATAATGATCTGCAAAGTTGTAATTCGCTTCGCGCCTCTTCGAACACTCGAATAAAGCTGAACAAGTTTTGAAGATGCTGCTGGAGACGTAAGCTTTGTAATGAGTAAAACCTATCTCCCTTCAACTGTATTTATCGATATTTTATGGACGTTGGTCGATTCAAACTAAGTTCTAATTTATGCAAAGTAAGGGTTATATTGAAATTGAGGTGTAGTGAAATAAGAGAGTGTGAATATTAGGAATGATGGTGGTAGTACTAATAATAAAGAGACGGTAATGCAAAAGAAATGAAGAACCATAGAAGATGGTTACGAGCAACGACCTGCACTCACTTTAATTTATTAGCAGCTATCAATGCCTGGATTCTGTAAAAAGATACTTTTCAAGTAAACATTACAAGAAAAAATTTTACTTTTCGTTATATTGAAGAACTAAGTGAAGAGTGGCTCATAGAAAATGTACATTGTTTTTGAAGATCTAAAGATCTGGAGCAGCACCTGAAGGCAGAAGACTTATTTGGCTCCTTTACCTGTAGACTCTTGATATGGACAAAATGAAATGGCCTTCAGGCCTTGTGTGGCCCTACCAGAATACCAGAATTATTTACTCCCGACGTAAGCCCTCCATTTCGCCCAGGAAAGTCCCCCTCGCCGCAATGAGGAGATTTGTAAGACTTGAGGATAAGATTTTTGTCCCTTCTTGAAAGCCTCAATCCTCTCTAATAACAACATGAAATCTTCTTCGTATGTATTTCCTCTCATGTAGGATCTTTGGTCAAGAATTTAATAATAATTTGACCAAGGAAGGAGTCGTTATTCTTGCAGACTTAAATATTTTTCTCATCTTCCTAGAAACCTATTCAAAAATTAAAAAATCAATCCAAAAATTAGGGATAACTCTTCTCACTATCTCATGGAGTAACAGGAAAACTCTTGTTGGAGCCCTTACTTTTAAAGCAGATAGAATGGTCCAAATTACTATTTATAGACTTACAAGTGGACAAATTAGTAGTCTTAGTTTTGTCAAGGAGAAGAAAACTTACCCGACCTGTACCAATTATAATATTTCCAGATCTCTCCCAAGCATCTTTTAAATTTTATAGGACTTGAAAAAGAGGATATAATTACTTTCCCTCTACTCGTTTATGATTTCTTAAAAAGTTTTGGTCTCGTAGACATGGTCTAGACTTCAACTTTTTCCTGTGGAATAAGTGGCAACACACACAACAGAACAAAGTAAAAACTCTAGAAATGAATTCAACGACACTTACATTCCATTGCCAAAAATCATAATACTGACATACGGAAGAACTGTGAAATTCAAGTGTCGTATACAGATGGTAGAATCTTTGTATTAAATACACTAAAAATATTTGTGGAAAATGTAATACATTTTACATACAAGAAATATTTTGGATTAAATTTTAAGTAATAAACCTTTCATTAAAATTGAATCGACATAATTTTTTTGGCAAAACTCTTCAATTTTGCTGTATGAGTCAAGCTTTGTTTTTATTAATTTCGCACTAGAAGCAACGTGAAGGCTATAGGTGATTTACCTCGTAATTTTGAACCACGGTCAAGTGACGAGGACGACACCTAAGCTGGCACTCCCCTCTCACAACATTCACTCCACGCCAACGGGAGAACTTTGGGCCCGGACAGATTTAACGTGCATCAGCCACGGCTATGTCTAGTCTTTGGAGGCTAAGGATCGAACCCGTGATCGAACGAAAACCGCCGGCCACGAATCCGAAACCATGACCACTAGGCTACCGCCGCCACACTGTATGAGTCAAAATGACTTACTTCAGTTAAAATAGGTGTATTATCAACATCTGTAAATCTAATGATAAGCAAATTATATGTAAATAATTAATGTAAGTTTATCAGTTAAAACAGAGAGACGTAAATCATTCTGATAGATATTGTTCCATAGAAGAATAAATTTATTGATTCATTCTTCAATGGAATGAATTATTAGATTATGAAAGTAAATAAATATATTAATAGAATGATTCCCACACACAAATAAAAAGAGAATCCATTTTAAACAAAATTTTCGATTAATAATTCTGACATGAGATTTCAAAAAACCTTTGTAGTTTTTTTTTTTTTCGTATTTTAAACTTTTCTGTAATATTTTGAGTTTAAAACTGTAGATTTTTATTCCTGTAAAGATAAACATATTTTTATGTTTTTCCTGAAACTTCCTAAAAATGAGCGATAAGCATCTTTTTCTCACAAAAATAGCAATTTTTCCTATCTTTCAAAACTGTTTTATTAAACAGACTTATAAATCTTAAAAATTCTTTGAATTGTGTTATCTCACCTATATAAAACCTTCAAGACTTTAAATGTTTTTAAATGAATTAAGTATAATTCTGAGAATTTAATGAAAATTTTAGTGATATAAGATTCATTTGTAATGATAATTTCTGTTAAAATAACATGCTTGGAATATTTTGATTCACTGAAGCCTATCTCCCTCTGTGGAGTTTTCTCTTGATCAATCAACATTGTAAGTGTGAAAGGAATATATTAATAAATTGTTTATTGAATGTTTTCAATTATAACAAAGAGAGAAAGTTATTGAATTTATATTAAAGTTAAAACAAATAGAATTTTAATTTCTGTGGGACGTAATCATAATCAGCTTCTTTTATCAATTGATATGTACCCTATAGATGTAAATATGAGTTCTTGTGTGCGTGTAATGTATTACATATTCATGAATATAATAACTTAGATGAAAGAAATTTGTGCATTTAGGCAGCATCTCCTTTGTATGTGTAATTGAGTATTATTCATTTATTACTATGAAAATTAGTGCATTTCGACTTTTTACATTACGTTATTTTATTTGCAGTTTAATATCCAGAGAGAAATTAAAATATATTGATCTACGTTTAGAATTTCAGAATAAATAAAACGATGGAAATAATTGAACATACACACATTTTATGACAAATCAGCAATATTTTTAGCTAACAATACCTATACTATGTAATTATAGGAATAAATTATAAATTGTGATAATACTTAAACAGTAGATTAGAATTTATGAAATTAAAATAACTCTAATTGAATCTTAATGTACCTTTAATGATATGTAAACAATTTTTCCTCTGAATTTTTAACTAATTAGTTGTTGCAAAAGTGTGACTATATTTTAAATTTTTTTTTGCTTTTATTAAGATGTTATAGAATTATGAAAATAAGCATATTTACAATTCAGAAAATATTTACCACAATTTCAGTGAATATTATATACAGTTTTAATTTTATAAGTTGTGAGTGATTCATACAAAATATTGTACAATGGGAATTTAGTTTAGTTTTTATTAATATCGCACTAGAAGCAACACGAGCTATTGGCGACAGATCTCGTAAATTTGAACCTCGGTCAAGTAAAGAAGACTACATCTGAGTAAGCACTTCCCTCTCCTAATTTCCACACCACACCACGACAATGGGAGGACTTTGGGCCTCGACAGATTTAACGTGCATCAGCCCCTGCTACATGGCGGGATCTTTAGGGGCCAAGGATTGAACCCTCAACTGAACGAAAACCGCCGGCCATGAATCCAAAACCATGACAACTAGGCTACAGCGGCCAATGTACAATAGGAAACGCATGTAACTAATTTTACCCTGTCTTTTAGTTTATTTTGTTTATTTTAATTCCTTTATTTATTATATTTTATCACAACTGTATATTAGTTGCAAAATTGTTTCATAATGATACTTTTGTTCCAAGAATACTCCTTTATTATAGAGATCTCGTACAAAAATATTTATTTTATTGAGTATTCTTATAAATACTGTGATTTTTGTATTTTTACTAATAAGTGAATAGTATATTAAATTTACTTTTCTGTAACATGAATGTTTAGTTTGTAAGACGTACCATATACATTTCCTGATGTTATTTAATATCTTGATAATACAAAGATAGAATATTTTATATGTTTCTATGACTTTAGTTCTCTGGGCTCTGAAAGCACGAAAACTCCTCGAGCGACAGAGGACAAATTCCCGCGTTTCGAGCACTAAGCGGTTTTTCCGAGTTCGATAGGTAGTTATAAAGATGATCATATCTCTTTTTCTCAGAGAATCATCAATCACTCTCTTTTTAAATGACTTTTAATCTTGATAAATGTGTTCTTGCGTTTCCTACTTGGATTGATAATGATAATGCGTAATATTTTCCGGAAAGTGCCTATATTATAATTTTTTGAAAATAAGTAAAACGTTGATAGAATTCGTTATAAGAATAATTATTTCAATATTTTTTAGTTTCACATGATAATTTTTGAGGCTTCGAGTTTATTTTTTCATTCAAGACGATAATGAAAGAAAAATTTCATCCATTCCTTTTATTCTCTTCCTTTTCTATTTCTTTATAATTTCATCCTTTGCTAATAACACAGAAAAATTGCACTTTCGAAACTGGTAACAGGGGAAAGGAGTATTCCATTCTTCTTAACTGATGCCCTTGGCACGTGTGATTTAAAAATAATGGAATTTTGAGAAATAGCGAGAAGAATTAACTTTTATAAAGTCATTTTTTCCACAGAAAATACATATGAATAAAAAAACAGTTATAAAGATGTCATATAATCTTCGATTTTTATAAAATTTATCCTGGAAATCAAATATAGCTTAGGATTTTGTAACACCCTACAAATTCTAAGAAAAGGTTAAATTTTAATAAATTGAAACTTAAGTAACAAACTCAAGCCAGAATGAATTAAAAATGGATCTAAATCTAAGTTTTATAAGACAATAAGACAAAAATATTATAGGTAGAAAATTTGACTTTTAACTTCCATTGCATTTTTCTTTTATCACATGCTAGCCGGAGTTCCCATTCTTCCTAAGTATGCACTAAGCAAGCTTGAAGTGTTTTGCTCAGTAATCACTATGGAATTTTTCTAGAATTCAATTAAGTAAAATTCTCGATAAATTCAGAAAATAATATAAAAATTATGTAGTCATTGTTAAATACAATCATATTAATCAGCAGTAGTAGTAATAATAGAAATGTGTTGATGATAATAATAAAAAATTATATATATATAAAGAGAGAGAGGGATATATATATATATATGTATATATATATATATATATATTACACGCACACCACACACATGGCTATTCAAAATGTATCACCCGATTTAAAAATGCCATATCTTCATAAATAAACGACACAGAATGATAAGTAATACGTGAATACGAAGGAAAAATATGAAAGATTAGTTACACGTTTAATGTCAAGATGGTACTGTTCTCATTTCTTCCCTTTACAAAGACATCTACTGCGCTTAAACTGATGATATCATCTCCAAATACTCTAAGGTACTTATTATGGAATTCCCGCATAACAATAATTATAGATCTACATCGCGCAAATGACAGCACGCAAAAAGCATTATGCTCTACGGAATCCATAATCACTTCTCCCGCGGAAAAGCTTCTGAAATAGCTATCGTGAAATAGTTCACGAAGAACACACGAACAACGTTATTGTTCATAGTTTAAAATTTCCATATTTTCCCTTTGTATTCATGTATTACTTATCATTCTGTGTGGCCTATTTTTGAGGTTAGGGAATTCTGAAATCTGATGATTAATTTTATTAATCTTGTATACATTTATATGCATATAGTATTATTACTTATATAAAAATATTAAATGGAATAATATTCAAAATATATTTAAAATATGAAATCCAAATGTTTTTGTAAAATGGAACATCATTTTCTTCGAATAAATTCAATAAATCTAAAATCTAAAATTGCGTTTAATTTTAGTGTGTATTCAGAAACGAATACAATAAAATATTTTTAATTTCATGCATTCTTCTTAGCAAAAATTTTTTAAGATAAAAAATTTTGTATTCATTTTTATTTTATGATAGTCAAGTAAAGGATAGTGTATATGCGCGGGTTTTGTGTTGTTATATATTTGCTTCACACACACAATTAAATCTAAATAATTTTATAAATACCTAAATAAATATTTCCTAAAATTAAGTAGAGCTGATACGATATACTATTTAAAGTTGTTTTAATTTATTTAAATTAATATTTAAATTTATTTAAATTAATATTTAAATTTATTAAAATTATTATTTTAATTATTTTAAATTTTTTATTTTCAGGAATTTAGAAAAGCTATATGTTTGTGTGTAATGAACGAATTTTTAAAAGAGTTATTGGTTGTAAATGGACTTTTTTAAAATGAAAAATTCTAAAGAAACAATGTTCCATATGAATTTTGATAAAAATATACATTGTCCTTTAAGTATGCGAGTGTGTCAGTTATAATAAAGTTCTTGATTTATTTAATGCGTTAATAATTTTTATATTTCCGTAGCTGTGTTATATAACTGTATATATTACAAAAGTGTAAATACCGTGAAAAAAATAACAAGGTAAATTCATTTAAATATAAAGAACATCAAAGAAAAGTTATCTAAATTTGTAGAACAGTTAGTTTAGGGGAGAAATTCACATGGCACAATAGAGCAATAATGATAGAAAAATAATTTTTTCTTAAATAATGCTACAAAAAAGATTTTTTTATGAATTATGCACGAAAGCAAAAATATGAAGTTAATTTTCTGGTAAAGGGAATATACGTCTAATTTTTTTTTATTTTATCGTTTTGCTCATGATGATCAATCTAAACTTTGAACCACACTTGAAGCAGAAAGAATTCCTTTTTTTCGAAATTATACTTCTTTTAGAATTTTTATAACTTTTTTAGTAAATAAATGAGACTAAATGAAAATTTTGTGCCAATTTTATTTTGGTATCTTAAAATTTCCCCGACTGAAGAAGGAAAATATATTTAGAAATTTTAAAAGTATTTAAATATCAATACAGAAAGAAGGTAACCCTATCATTTGCATATTATGTAAAAATATATTGTGTAGTATTTAATAAGATGATTTAAATTGATTCCAAAGTTTACTTTCAAAGTAAAAGAAATAGCTTTTTCTTACGACATGTAATATACAACTTAAATTTGTGTTTTGGTAATTACTTAAAAGATGTCTGACAGTGCACATTCTCAAATATTATGAAGTCAACAAAGTACTGTGTTAGTATGAATTATAACAGACAAAATTTATTTTAAAATTAATTGAGGTGGTAGTAATCTTTTAGGTTGTTTCTTTAGTACTAATTACTCCTGTTACCTACAGCATTTTATTGAAAAAATATACCAATACTAGTCATTATAGGCTATTAATTACACGATTTTTAAAATACAACTGTACAAAAAGTTTGTTCCGCTACTAATTTCGATAGATGTTTATAAACCGAAGTTGGAGTACGGAATACTGAAGGTATTCGAAATTTTAATGACTTAGTTCAATGTTTCCCAACTGGTGGTTCGCGATTCCCTTGGGTTTCACGAAGTGCATTTAAGGGGATGGAATTTTAAGACACTAACGTAAAAAATATTGAAATATTTACTATATTGTTAATAATTCGAAAATTATAAAGTAGAAAAATAAAAACAAAAAAAGTTTCTTTACTAAGACATTCATTAAAAAACACGTTATCGCACCACGAGCACCGAGGTAGTGAAAGCCACTAACAAAACGAGTCAAAACAACGTGTTCTCTTACATTGATTTTTCACGACCTTGACATTCTGTACAGCAAGTGACGCCTGTTCTCGATAGAATTGTAAAGTAGAAACCAAGATAATTTTTCTGAGGTAAATATATTTTTCTCAACTGGATAAGCGTGTTAACCGACGTTCATAAAGATGATTGTAAACCGTTATTGTTTAGTTCGCGATATGTAGTATGCTACTGTAGCTTTGTTTAGTGAAGTTCTTCTCGTGTAAATAACATTTAATAATTTTTATACCGTAGTTTTATTACAGATCAATCATTAAAAACAGATCGGTTAGTCGAGCCTAACCAAATGCTTGATAAGCAGTTCTTTCTTTATTCTTCAAATTCAGCACCTGATTTCGAAACAACGCAGTGTTATGATACTGAAAGCTCAAGTGAGCTATCATCTCACCTGGCTTAAAACAAAGAAATAATTACTGAACATTATAAGCTAAACAGAAAAAAAAATCCAAAAATTGACAGCGACTATGTGAAAATGTGCTTTTATTTCACTGCGGAAAAGTCAAAACCTAAACTGCATTCTGTAATCTGCAACGAAGTTTTTGCTAACAGTAGTATGAAACCATTCCTTCAGTATAGATATCTTGAAACAAAACCTCTAACACATACAAGGATAAATATGTCAAATATTTTAACAGAAAATAGCAGATGATAGAAAGTATAGTGTGTTGCTTCTTTCCTATCATCTTCAAAAGAAGATAGTAAAACGGACTTTTAGGCCACATTTCGAGTAATTGCAAAGTCTGGACAGGCACATACAACGGCAAGAAATTCAATTGGAAGATCTGAAAAAGATATCGCAAAGTGAGCGCTTGGAGAAAAGAAATTTGACCCGGTTATTTTATCAAACATTCCAATGTCGCATACAATTAATGGTTTGGAAAATGATGTAGACAGTGTACTTTTGAAGAGAAATAAGTTGAATTATTTTGCGATCTAGATTAACGAGGCGATCGTTGTAGCAAATGATGAATTATTACTTGTCTACATTAGATGGATTTTTACAAATTAGATTCAAGAAGTTGTGCTATTTGCAAAATCTCTGAAAACCTATACAACTGGTGAAACAATTTTCAATTTGTTCAATGATTATTACAAAAAAAAGGGAATAAACGAATTTTATTTTGTAGGTGACCGTATATTCGATGTGCTTTGTGAGGATTTTGAAAGCCATCTCGATTCTTAACTACTTCACCTAGAAAATAAATGGCTTTCAAGCAGTAAGAGTTAGGCATGTTTGTTTGAAATGAAGTCTGAATTTCAAGCAATTTTTATTGATCACTCATTTAATTTGCTTTCTTATATAATCCGTATTCTTTGGCTGAAAAAGAGTGCTTACTTATCTGAAATTTTTTACAAATTAACAGTTTAAAATCTGTTATTACAAGACTTAGACATCTCCATTTTCAGTGTGCTTGGTAAAATTCACCATGTTACAAAAATCAACTTTTGAATCTAATGTCTGCTGATGAATGAGTACGAATATTTTAATTCTCTCAGCAGAGTTTTAGCAGAAAAAGCAATTAAACTTGAAGAAAAAATTAAAAAAGAAATATTTATGAGCATCTGAAATATCCTTCAATTATCTTTGGATGATTGTTTTTTCCTAATATACGCAATAAATTTCTGTCAAAAGAATAGATAGGTAATACTTTTCAAGGAGACTTAAAGTTATAGATTTTCCTAACTTTACTGGAAAAAGAAAACCTTATTGAGATTTTTTTGTGAATATTCTCTTAAAACTATTCCAAAGATCACTTTTAAAGTGATTTCTGACTCCACGTACAAATGAATATAGTGTTCCGGCAAAAAACGCCATTAAAGTTTTATTATGTTTTTGAACTACATATCTATGTGAGAAAGGATTTCTAACAATAAGTATCTGAAAGATAAATACAGAAACAGATTAAAGACAGAACCTGATATAAGACTGATACTGTCAGGCATTGAGCCAAAATTTGAATTTGTTCCATCAGACAGTCACAAATATCCTATTAAGAGTTGTTTGAAATTTAACGTTTATTAACTAATAATAGGGGGCTTGTTGAATTAAATTTGTACTTATTTTCTTGTAGCTATCAGCTTATTATTTGTTTTTAAAATTTTTACAAGGATGCTCAAAATTAAGAAAATTTGCAAATTTTTTCGAATCGCATGAGAGGAATTGAACGAAATATAGAAACAAAGATGCAAAACTTGTACGCAAGCGTATATCTGTATGTAGGCAGCACTAGTTAAAATTATAAGCGAGCGTGTCAAAATCCGCATTTCGTTCGCTAGCACATTTCTTCATTTTCTTTCTTTGGCAGCAATAGTTTAAGTTAAAATTCAAACAGTAAAATTGAGTAACTATTAACGTTCAGATGATTAAATGAAGTGGCGAATTGTGGGTAGTCTAGAAGCAGGCTAGTATCAAATCCAGGTTGGCAGATGATTCGATTTAACTCCCAGCATCGTGTTCAACTTATGGAAACAATTTCAGGATATCGGATCTGTAGAAAAAGCCTGGGCAAGGTCGTCTAAGAGCCACGACGCCGTGAAAAGATCACTATTTGTCCATTATAGAGAGATGTAACAGGGATGATACAGCTTCTCGGGTCTCTCATGAGTTGTATGCGATCACAGGAACCTAAGTTTCAAAGGTGATTTAAGTTTCAAATATGGAACTAAGTTTCAAATATGGAACCTAAGTTTCAAATATGGAACCTAAGTTTCAAATATGGCGATAAATTACAAAAGCTAGATGTGGCGTTATTTCTCGCCGCGATTCAAGCGGAAGAAAGCAAACTTTACTTGCAAGGAATTTACATATAAGGATTTATTCAGATCACGTGGTATTAGATTTAGGGATTTTTAGATATTTTTGCTGTAGACAGAAGAAAGTTTATAGGGAAATCTCCATACGGATGTTAAGCCGGAGAAAACTAGATATGAGAAGATAAATATCTGGTCTGGTCAGATTTGGAAGATTTATATCTTGATCACATAAATAAGAAACTTAAAATGATTTGTATCAAAAAACAAGATGAACTTCCAACTAAAAGGGTTAAAAGTATAATGAAAATTAGAAAATAAAATTTAATTTTAAGTTAAATCAGTGATATTGCCCCGGAGAACTTATAGATTTAATTCTTCAGCTGAAGTTAAAGTCAAATATTTGAATTTCTTAAAGCTATATTCCGAAGAGGCTGTTTACTGTTAAAAGCTTATGTTATAGAGCTATTAAATGTATCATTTTAAATAATTTTATTAATCACAAGAAAGAGGCTGATTTACTTAGTCTGGATGATTAAAATTGAAGCACACCTGCTTGCTCTTGACACATTAGGGATAACACTTGATTAAATATGCCTTTATGTTACATACTCATGTTAAATGCTGATTACTAAAAGATACTATAAGAATATGGGATAGAAGTTTGTTTTAATAAGTGAAATTCTTTAAAATCCAATAAATTAATGGTTCCAAACTAAAATTTTAATCTTGTGCAATTGCATATTTATTAACTAATTTTATTAATACATTGTATTTTTCAAGGAATATAGTCCAAATAATAATAAAGGAGTATAGTTCAATAATAAATAATATTAAAATACTTTTCTTCTAAGACATCCTCTTAAAATATATATATTACATTATTTTTAATGAGACGTTTTGTTTTAATGAAATGTTTGATTTGAGTAATTTTAAATAGTTTGTTAACTGAGTTTAATAATTTTTGAAAGTTCATAAAGATATCTTCTCTGTTATTTTATTTTATATCATTATTACTTCTCTATTATCTCGTTATTAATTATGTTCTTAAACTTTATAGTACAATTTTATTGAAAATGAGCAAGAATTGTTCTTTTCGGATTTAATGGTCATTATTTGTTCGAATACGCATAAAAAATAATGCTTACGATTTATTGAAAATGACTGCCCTCTAGCATTTTAGAATAATGAATGTAGTTTTTAATACAAATAAGTACATTTAAACATGTCGTTACCATTAGAATAAAATGTAATTTTGAAAGTCTTCTCAAATTCAGTTTAAGATGTGTGAAAGTCATTGTAAAACGAATAATTCCTTCAAACAATAGTGGCAAATATTTTTATGAAAACTGCAATGACTTTCAAATAAAGGAAATACCTCACAACTTCCGTTTTTTATTAAATTTTAAAAGCAACTGGAATTTCTTTTTAACAATGATTTGGAAGAGAACAACATTTAATGCTTAAGTGATTAAGTAAAAAACGAGTTCCGCTTGAAGAAATTTTTTCGTTTCAAGAAAATATCCAACAACAATGAATAAAGACATGTTCTTGAATAGGTTTTTTTTAAATAAAATGTCACGCAGAAAGGTTTTCGACGTTTGAAATGATTTAATTTCTTATTGTTTTTAGTAAAGGTAGTGAATATGTTTTATTTCTTTTTATCACTGATTTGGTTTTCGAGAAACTTTTACAAGTTTAAGTTTGTAATAATTTTTATTCAGTCCGCTTAATATTCTTGATGTGTCTTATTTTCTTAATTAATACTGTTTTTTTCACTTCTTTCTAACATACACTGTTGAATATTACAATAGCTACACCATAAAGGCAGCATATAACAAATGTCAAATTTGCACGAAATGTACAACACACTGGATTATGGAAATCATTAACATCTTAGCGCATTTGAACTCTACTCAGGTAGGAATAATACCATACTTGATCTAAATAAAGGAGGAAATTGGGCAGCTTATTGTTCCTTTAAAAATCACATTTAAACATTGTTTGTTTGCGCAAAGATCCTGTTATGCTTCGTTCAAGAGGGAGGAACTTCTATTCTGTGATGGACTTCGATCGTGGCAGAATTGTGGTCTACAGAGATTACGGCTTATCTTTCCATGATATGGCTGCTCGAGATACCATGGCTATCATATAAATGAAATCTAATCTCTAGGACTAGAACAGCCATTTAGAATGCCATGCAGAATTTCAATTGCCGTAGAGGACACATATGTAGTCCATGTATCCTTGCGGAATCATATAGCTCCGTCACATACTTTGAGGCAGAAACTTAGCTCAAATTATAGAATGATGAGTGTTTTCAAAGCAGCGAATTTTCATCAGCAGCTTCACGGACTGTTAGCATGGAGACTATTGTTGCAGCTTGCCTTGACCCTTCAGAAGAGACTGGCACTCCTGCAGTGGTGCACTGAATGACTATCAGGAAACGAATATATTTGAATGCAAAAAAGTGCATTTGAAAAAGAAAAAAAAATAATGAAGGTATCTGTGTAATTACATTTTTTTTTCTCTATTTCTAAAAATATTTTCAAACCTATTTCAAATATTGTTTTGTGGGTTTTCCGGTCTTTAAAAATATTCTAAAATATTTTCAAAAATGTGAAAAAAAATGTAGTTTTGCAGAAACTTTATTGTATATGTTTTACTCTTTCAAATGCACTTTAATAGATTCTAACAGGATAAAATAGTAAAAATTTGAGGAAGGAAGTCGAAATTTCATAATATTAACATTACATTCACGAAAACAAAAAGGCTGGTAAACGGGAACCTTAAAAGAAGCAAATGATAAATTATCAATTCAAACATCACACAAACACGAGTATTTCAGGAATTTTAGCAAACGATAGAGTCTCACAAATATAAGCTCTTTTTACACTTTAGCATAATTTTTAAGTCCAAATGACATTAAGAGGGATTTGAAAGTAGGTTGTGAGTGCAAAAGACACACACACATCTAAATAAATAAAAATGTGATATTATGTAGGATCCCCCATATTTACACAAAACAGGACTCTGAGCCAAATAATTTAAGTTACAGACAGGTTGATTTCGGAAAATACCTTGATCTTTGAAATACAAATAGTCGAATATAATCAAAGCATAGAATTTCGATCATTTCGAAAACAGGTTTTTTTTCTGCATACTATTGCAATGATGACATCTCTAGCAAATCGATCTTTGAAAATGTCGAGCAGGTTGTATTTTAAGTGACAAAAGAAGAAAAAAAAAGTAGCTGAATTTATCGTGTTTATTCAACTCCAGAAATTGCATTTCAGACGTATCGTTTTTGAACGGTATTGATATCCTGTAATGTAAGATCCCTTTTCGCTTACAAAAGAGATCAAGAAATCTTCTGGAGATGTTTGAACCAAAATATCCAATAAGTACTCGTATGATCAACGAAGAGAATAAAAAAGTGATCTTATTGTTGACGGTGTGTCAGTTCTGAAATGCATAAATGATCTATTTTGCAAGTATTGTATCTCATTTAACGTTTTCATTTGGTCTGCTTTTTATTTATGCTCTGAATGTGGTTCAGTCTTATATCGAGCAAAGATGTAGAAAAATATTGAGACAGACACAGCATCCTCTTTTGAATTTTCTTTCTTTACTTTTACATATAGACTGAAACAGCTGGTTAAAGAAACAATCTGAAATCATAAAACACAAAAGAATAAATATGTCTGAAGGTTGAAAACGACGAGAATTAAAAAAAAAAACAGCTTTCAAAAGTTTTATATAAAAATTTCCTGCCTTATCGATACGAGTACCCAGAAGTAAAATTTTAAATTAAAGCCCTCTTTCATAAAAATAATGCGTAAATATTTAAGTCTGAAATGTTTTGATTATTTATCAGGATTAATTTTCAAAATAATTTATGTACTGATCAAGATTTCTTAAAATTTTTTATTGCTTCTTTTGAACATTATTTAGCAGATTATTATCAACTTAAGATAAATGAGGTTATTAATGAAGAATAATAATTTTTGCAAGAGAAAAACCAAAATTTTTTTTATTTAAAAAATGTTGGAGAATTATTTAGGACAAAATACAGAGTAATGTATACTATTAGTATAATGTGTGTTGCTAACTCTTTTTTTGTTACTCATATTTTTATCTATAAAAAATTGCACTCTAATTCTGAATACAATTCCACTTAAATTGTATCATTATTTTTGAAAATTTAAATCTAAATTTTTTAACGTAAAGTAAATTTAGGTTATCAATGGTAACAAAAAAAGTATATGTACAAGGGATGTTCAAATGAAGGGTTACGTAACGACAATGCAGGTCTAAATGAAGACTTTATTCAAAGTATACATCATTGACTTGAGCACAATGATCCCATTGACTAAGGGCCGAAGGATTCCTTTTTTCCAGAATTCTTGCGGCTGTGACGAGACCCAACCCTTCACAGCATCCTTGAATTAGTCACCCAGGTTGAAGCCCTTCCTTTCCAGATGTTTTTTCAGGGGACCAAACACATGGAAACCGTAGGGTGACGTGTCGGCACTGTAGAGCGGATGATTAAGCTGCTCCCACCTGAAAATGGCCAGTTTTGCGCACGTGACCCCGGAAGTTCCACATTTCCCCCCCTTATACAGTCACTATCCGGCGATGAATAGCGGCCGGTTTAACACCTTTCACTATCAGAAATCGAATATCGCCTACCTGCTTCTCAACAATTAAATTTTGAAATGTGAACACCATCATGTCCTCACACGCACTGCCGCATCAATTGGAGGAACATTTTATAAGAGTCTCTGCTCTCACCTGCGCATACGGCACCCGCACATGCCCCGATCCACTCCTGAGACTCCATTCGCATCTCTAGATGTCTGTCTACGTTCTCTCATAGTGACATAAGCATGTTAAGGTTACATTGTTACGACGTTTCGTACTTTTTCATTTGAACCTCTTTTGTATTAATCTATATCGATAAGGAGCATTTGGTAATTCACTAGAAGATAATGACGCAATATTCAATTTATGTGCTGGACTTAATTTAAAATTAAACAACCATATATAGTTTTTCTTTATTCAGGTCATTCAGAAGCTTTTACTTGGAGAGTTATCGTACAAGCTGATGCATAAATTTTTTCATAACTCTTGTATTGATTTTAATTTCTCTTTAATAAAGGGTCGGGCTTAAGAAATTCTTTATTTAAACAGTTTGAGGTAGATTCCTCAAAATAGATTTGAGGGAAAGTGAACTCCCCATAATGTTCTTTCAATGTATAAATATGTGAACATTGGTAATTGATTTTTTCGTAAATTACA
>BMAW01019797.1:37205-54285 GCA_019974015.1 Nephila pilipes
ACACACACACACACACACACACACACACACATCTTTGAGGTGTGAGACGGTATATTGTCTTGGTGAAACAGAATTTTTGTCGCAATTGTGACCAATTTCTCGCAATTTCAGCTTTCAGCACTTGTCAAATAATGATGCATAGTATGCTCCTGTAATGGTTTTTCATGTTTGAAGATAATCGATTACGATAAATAAATAACTATCCCAAAAACAGTCGCTATCACTTTCCCAACCGAGAAAACGGTTTTTGTTTTTTTGGGAGCTGATTCCCCTTTCGCAATCAACGGTTTTCACTGTATTCTTGATTCGGACGTATAATAGTGTATCCAAGTTTCCTCTACAATAATTAATCGGGTTTGAAACTCCGATTTATTGCGCCTAAATTGCGTCAACAGAGTGTTGTAAATGCTCATTTGAACACGTTTTTGGTCTAGCTTGAGCAAACGCGACACCGAAAGCGCGGACAGCTTTCTCATGCCTAAATCTTGATTCAATATATGACAAACATGTTCTTGGAACATAAACATAGCCTCAATTATCTCACTTTAATTTGACTGTCGTCTTTCACCTTTGGGAGAACTTCTGCGATGCTATCATGAATGTTTCCAGTTTTTTGACGCCCCGAATTTTCATCGTTTCTCTAGCTACTACAGCCCCGTTTAAATTCAGCTGCCTAAAATTTCGCGGTGGTAAATTATGATGTAGAGTCCTCGTGCACAGCATTCAGCTCTTCTTTGATTTATATAGATGTATTGAATTTCAAAAATCAGTATTTAATGACAGCACGATATTCGATTTCGTTCATTTTCACAAAAACACTCACATGGACTCGTTCAAACAATTGTCAAATAACAAATATGAACCAAAATGATTGAAATTTTGGTGAATATGTGTCAAAAGATGCGCAACCACATTCCTTAGCTTTTATTGACGAGTGCTGCCATCTTCACGTTACGGTCGGAAACTTTTCAGACCGTTCTCGTAAATAGAAATATATGATTATAAAAAAAAAAAAAAATCAAAATATTTTTGAGTTATTAATTTTCACTTAAAATTTAATGAAAAATTCTTTGAAGCTAGTATTTAGAAAAAATATTTAGGCTTTGCATTATTAATGTAAAAGATATATAATTGTAATAAGTAAAGGTATAATATATATAAAGATATAATGTATCTGACTTTTGGAAATGACTGAGATTAGAAATATTTTCGAAAAGAAACCTAGCTGTTTTTATTTTGTGTTCTTTAGACTTTTTATGAAAAACCTCTCAAAATTACAGTTGCTTTAAATAAAAAAAATGCCTTTATATTTAATATTAAAAGTGATTGCATTTATGTAAGTGAAATTCATATTTTTAAATATGCATTCTCTAAAAAGTTCTTTCGAGTTTTTGTAAATACAAATAATTAAAATAAAGAAAAAAAATGACCTAAGCTCTTAATCAAATAATAAATTTTTATTCAAAAACATGCAGAAAAGTTAAAGTGCCTTTGAATTTTAAAGGCTGCTTTCAAATAAAAATAAAACAACTTTTTTCACTAAATACCACTTAAAATATGACACCAAACTTTTTACATACTAAAAATTGTTGATTACTCTCCTGATTTCCCCTTCCCTCAGAGTAGAATTCCTGACACTGTCCAATTCCTGTCTCTTCGTTGAGAATATGTAATAGGTGTATTAAATAACTTAATATAAAATATTTCATTCATTTGTACAGGAATAGACTAATGTAAGTGTAATTTCATGTTTGTTTTAAGGAACAAAATTAAAAATTCAAGAAGCAATCTATTCTTGATATTAATCTTTATTTTCCGATTTCTTAAAACTAGAAATGAAATCCATGCTCTTCGATTCGAAAAATTTCGAGCTGAATAAACGGAGAAAGATCGGAATATACGTGAAACATCTTTCACTTCGCATCATTAAAACCTATGCGTCAAAAACATTATAGAGAACCATTCTTATATCTACTCCATTTATCTCCTCACACATCACTTCCCCAAGGAAGAATATTTGAAACACAATTCATTGTACTATAAACACAGGTCAGAAAGAAAGACTTCAAAGCATAAGAAATCTTAGAAAAATAAAATACCCCGTTTAAAACTATTTTACCAATTCTTTTGATTTACGACTAGTGAAATCAGTCAAAAATGCGATTCCCATAAGGAAGAAAACAGAAATAGTATACCATTTTATACCATTTTCTTCTGATCTCTTTCATTTTTCTTAGTTGTTTATCTCTAGTGTATTTTATTCTTTTTTTGAACTCCATTGTCTTTTTTTTTTCAACGAATCTTTTCGAATGGATAAATCTCTTAATGTTATTCAATCATTCATTCAATTTAGCGATTCGGCGGTCGAAGTTATCAGCAAATGTTTATTGTTTTGCCTGGTTCGAAAATTTTCTTTTGAGAGTTGAGTTGTGTAATGGAGATGGTGATTTATTTCTATGTTTCAAAACCAATTTTTTAACAGTGTGACTCCTGGCTTATAATAGATCTCAAAAATATGGCTTGTATTAAATCTTATTAATAAATATATAATATTTGAGTCTGAGTTAAAAATCCTCCTTGAGGAATTAGTTCAAAAAATGTTATTTGTGTGAGAGTTTTATTCTAAATCTTACTGAAATCACTTAAGAAGTTTCTTAATAAAAACTGTTTCATCTTATTTTAATTTCATAGTTTGTATTATTGAATCCCTGAAACATAGTATTTACTATTTATTTACAATACAGGAATTAATTCTTAGAATTATGAATTTTTTCTGAACATTATTTCATTGATATTATAATCGGTTATTCGGAAAGTAATTTCGTTTTTCCCCGACAGAGGATTTAATTGTATTTTTTTGCACCCAACTTCACATTTAAGCCGTATAATTTTTATATGCTTTCAGAGCTCATATAGCAAGGCTTGTGTGTGAAAAATTCCAATTAATTCTACGCTGTAGTTTTTGATTGGTGCCCTTTTAAATATGGAGAGCGATAAGGCGCATTTTCGACATATCTTACTGTTTTACTACAGAAAGGGTAAAAATGTTGTTCAAGCCAGAAAGAAATTGACCGATGTGTATGGAGAAGGTGTGTTGACAGTACGCCAATGCCAGAACTGGTTCGCTAAATTTCGATCCGGCAATTTTGATGTCGAAGATGCACCACGTTCGGGAAGGCCGGTTGAAGCTGATAAAGACGCGATAAAGGCATTAGTTGATGCGAACCGGCGAATAACAACACGTGAGATCGGATTGAGCTTAAATTTATCAAATTCAACAGTTTATGACCACTTGAAAGGCCTGGAATTATCCTCGAAGCTCGATGTATGGGTTCCCCATGTTCTCACACAGAGAAATCTGTGTCGCCGCATTGACGTCTGAGATTCGCTTCTCAAACGTCACGAAAATGATCCGTTTTTGAAGCGCATCATCACTGGGGATGAAAAAGGGGTTGTATACAACAACGTCAAACGCAAGAGGTCATGTAGCAAAAAAGATGACCCAGCTCAAACCATTTCCTAAGCAGATCTTCACCAAAAAATGGTGATGCTGTCTGTTTGGTGGGATTTTAAAGGAATCGTTTTTTTGAGCTTTTACCGGATAACACAATGATTAATTCGGAAGTCTACTGGACAAACTGAATGATGCACTTCAGCAGAAAAGGTCAGAACTAATCAACAGGAATGGTTTAGCGTTTCACCAAGACAACGCGAGCCCTCACACAAGTTTGGTCACTCGCCAAAAGCTTTTGAAGCTTGAATGGGATACAATGCCACACCCACCATATTCTCCAGACCTGGCACCATCGGATTATTATTTGTTCCGGTCACTCCAAAATTTTTTAGACGGTAAAACCTTCACCTCAAATGAGGAGGTCAAAAACCACCTCGATCAGTTTTTTTCCAGCAAAGACCAAAAATTTAATGAGCGTGGAATTATGCTACTACCAGAAAGATGGCAAAAGGTGTTGGACCAGAACGGCCAATATATAATTTAATAAAGTATTTGTTTATTATACGAAAACTATCTTCATTTCCACAAAAAAAAAAAAAAAAAAAAAATGAAATTACTTTCCAAACAACCCAGTAGTATCTCAAGCCTCTATGTCCCCGGAATAAACTGCAGAGGACGGAGCTTGTTTAACACAACATTAACACGTTTGGGACATGTCACTCAACACTTTGTGGGCTCAGTACTGTCTGTGGTGTCATCAAGAAAAGTTTTGTCTGCCTGTTGTAAATTTTTTGCCGTAGCTGTTTTGCTTTTCCCTCGTTTTCTTGGGTAGCAGATTTAAGAAAGCAAAATTTTTGGTTAGGAATTTTTTTTCTTATTAGTATAAAATTCTGTAAAAACTATTGTGATGTTGAAATCAGTTCAAGAATGTAAAATATTATATATAAATACTTTTTAACTTATGAAACTTAACCCTAACTACTTTTTTTTTCAATTTTACTGATAAACTTTTTCTGCCACCTCTGATTTGTAATATATACTCATTGTCTTTACTTTACTTACTGATAATGAACTTCTAATTCATAACAATAGTTCCTTTCATTCTTTTAAGTCCTGTCGCATTGCCTTGATGATCTAAGTAATTCCCTTTTAGCATAATTGATCATCTAGGTAATTTCTTAACAGTTGTCTATATTCTTGAGACAAAGATTAAATAATTGGTTGTAAAACTACAACAATATTTATTAAGTTCTATCTTTATTAAATTACTGTGCGATCCCTACTCGATTGCATACACATTGACACTGAGACTCTGCTCTGCTCGGAGTCTGGTTCTTATCTGAAATGTGTGTAAGTGACATATATTACACTCGCCCCTTTACAAGATGCCTTCTACAGGGGAGTTTTAAACACTGGAGATAACATGAAGTTGAAGAAATTCAAATGTAAAGCGGGTTTCACTTTTAAAAAGGGCGAAATACGTTCTTTCTGAACTTTTGTTAACCGAACGAAAAGGCGAAAGTGCCAAGAACATTAATTTGTGCTTAAGGATTAGCAACGAGCATTGGACATATGAATAGGACTGTCTAGGAGCCCTATTCAGTGAATTTTAACAGAAGCTTTGAGAATGAGAAAGGCTGCTTCCAAATTTGTGCATCGTGTTCTCAAAATAAAAAGCAGCATAAAGAGCTATCTCAATGTATCACTACATGGCAAAAACATTATAATCACATTGTCCTAATCCCTTAAATCATCTGACATAGGTACCTGCGATTTCTGCTTATTCTTATGCTTGAAGAGGGGTCTGAAAGGACAAATATTTCACGGCTTAGGAGCGATGAAGGAATTAAAAAAGTGTGAGGATTTTTCTGCCATACATAAGTGCAAATCAATCAAAATTGTTTCCAATAATATAGTCTTCAATTGGACAAATATATTAAGCAAAATGAAAGATACTTTGAAGGTTATACGACAGTTTTGTAAAAAAAAAAGTATTGGAATATACAAACTTTTAATTAGAAATTTCTATTTTTTTGTACCCTCATTTTTCCGACTATTTTGTATTGACTTTTCTACTTTATAATTCGTTATAATCATTTAGATTGTTTACCAATTAAAAGTACCTTTAATAATAATTATAGAGGGAAAAACTATAAGATATTTTTGATAGTCTCAGTGTAAATATTAATCTTGAATGAAAGTGAATTTGCATTATGGCGAAATATATTAACTACTGACGTCTTTATATCTTATCCCCTTTATCTCTCCAATACTTGTAGTGAGAACAGGAATTCAGGAATCAAATCAAATAAAGTTTATTTATAATGACAATAACAAACTGATTTCATTGTTGTGATACATCTAAAATATTTCAGCTGTTGAAAATATTGAAAACTTCACTAATTTTGTTAAGAGTTTTTATGATATTTTCCAGCATAAAATAAAGTAATGAATTTTCTGCTGGTTCGAAAAAAGGAATTTTAAGCTTCTATTTGATTCATTAATGATTTATTATGTCCATGTTATCCAAAATTAGTTTTAAGATAATTCTGGACGTCTGAAAGATATACAGGTTAGACCAAAGTCAATTAACAGTTTTAAATGAAAATTATGTTTAATGTGTTGTGAACGCTACGACACAAACGAGTTGATTTCGTCATGAACGAAATCATCCCATCAGATTCAGAGACCGAGACGCTCGCTCAATAATTACTGTGTAGAAGTGTGAGCGAGGCAGAACAAGTGTGACCTGCAACGAGAGTACTGAATATAAGATGGTCGGGTTTTAGAGGGGAAATGAAATTCAACATATTTATACCTATCTTGACTGTTTTCGTTCCCAGTACATTACAAAAGTTTTAAAGTTGTATATATTTTCAAACATGATGTAATAATAGTTAAAATGTCTTTTAACTAGGTATTGTTGCAGCATTGTTCATTTCCATCAAATTTTTTCACAACTTGCTTTTTTTTGCAAATTTTTTCAGCTTGCAAAATATTTTGCTGCATCCTTAAATTTCTTGACAAATATAAGTCTTGAGTTGAGCAATGATTTTGGGATTATTGGTGAAAAGAGAATCTTTATCGTAACCTCAGGGAAAAGAAAATCTGTTGCTTGATTGATCGATATGTAAGTAACACGAGAGTTATTGGTGATGGCTGTGGTAATTTTGAGCTCCAGTCAAGTGGGAAGGAAGGAAAATTAACTGGTACCTCTCTCTCCAAACCTTCCATATACATACCAAAGGAGCCTGACGGATTTAACGACCATCAGTTCTGTTACATGGTATGTAGAAAATCTGTCGCAATGAGATCAGGATAATGTGATAGCTAAGGAAATCTGAGCTTTTGGAAACGATTCTTTCTTCGAAAGTGTTTCTTAGCACTCACTACAATTCTTTGGTTGAATGTGATGTGACTTCATTTTGTTGCTAATACATTCTTGTTGTATTTTATTCAGCTGAGAGCAGAAAAATAGTTAAGTTTTCGCAGTATCTCTCTCCAGTATCTGTTACCAAACTGTCTATGTCATCCTCAAAAAAGTAAGGATCTTGGATTTGAGACTTTATTCTGCACCAATCTTTGATTTTAAGAGATTACACCCTCATTCATGAGTTATTTTCAGATTTCTCTTCCTCTAAAATATTGTGTTTTTGTCAGTTCACGAAGTATTTGAGAAGAAAATGCATTTAGTCAATGATTAGTTAGTGAATGTTTATATCTTCTGTGGCTTTCTGTTGAACACGGGTACCATAACGCAGTCGTCCTGATGATCATTTTATTTTTGTTTTACAGAGAATTGAATTCTGTATAGAAAAACTTTTAATTGTTTCAATATGAATTGAAATGTCTCAAGACTGACTGCAAACTCTCCAGAACAATATCGAGAGAGAGAGAGAGAGAGAGAGCGAGCGTTGATGTTCTATTTTCTTCAGCGATGTTTCCTTAACACAGTCAAGTTGACTCGCGAGCAGCAATTTTACAGTTCATGGAATATCTTTAACAAAAACTTGTGCCTCTAAACATTTAAACAAGGTAAATATAAAAAAGCCCTAAAGGGTCTTTTAAGGAGGACTTATATGAAAATCAAACGATTGTAGCCAATAGTTCAATGCGTTTCATTTTAAGAAAGGATAATATACAAATAAAGTCTTATGTATTATCATTAAAACTTTGAATGGTTAGCAAATGATGATCTTAACAACACAAAACCCTTTTCTAATATGCTTAAAAATTTTCTCCCCTTAGTTTCCATACAATTGAATTCAAATAATTTTTAATATATATCTATAAAATATGCATAAAATTGTATGGAAAAATGTTCATAACTTTTTTAATTATTATAATTTTTCATTTTTTTTGAATGTTTTGAAATTGCTACTTTCCACTTCGAATTATGTGAAGTTTTTGTAACATTTCTACACGTAATTCAGCAATAAATTGAAGATTTGACACATGGGTTTGAATTGAATTATCAACAGGAGAGAAAAACGACGATAAAATATCAACAACCTATATCCCTTTGAAAACAATCATCCCATGATTTTAAGAATAACTTGAATTTCCTCTAATTTTTGAAAATGTGTTGGCTTCCATAAAAGTTTCATCTATATTCAATTCAGTATCTTACGATTGTGGTTACTTATGACAAACAATTCTTATACTCTCATCATATTATCGTATGAGATAGAATGGCAACAAATTTGAAAAAAAAATGTACTTTTTATCTCAATTATAAATCAGTTCTTAATCTTAAGAAGAGTTCCATTCGTTGCATGATTATATAGTATGTGTTTCACACGTGTGGTATAGCTTTCAATGCTTACTTCTATTAGTTCTATTTACTTGAATAAGATGTTCAATTCTTTATCGTATTTTTTGATATTGTTCATAATAAGTTTTTATTATGGCATTTTCTCCTTAAATTCTTGTTGAAAGCATAAAATAATATATATCTTGGAATTTCTTTTTTTAATCTGTGATAACATATAAGTAATTTTTTCCATATCAATTGATTTCTGAGATATAACATTTTATTCATTATTTTATACGTATATCTTTCTTTCTAGCTATGTTGTGGTGAAAAGATTTTTCTATCATCCATTTTGCGATCATGTTGCTAGAAAATGCGTTCAATCTCTTTTCAAAGTTATCCAACCAAACATCAAGAAATATTACGTTTCTCATTCAGATAAAATAAATATATATTTTTAAAATCTCACTTTTGGTAAATATTTTCGATATCACTGTCAATTTTATTTTTCACTGAAATAATGCAATGGATACGAATATCAATGAAAAACCAGTAATACTTATCTGGAAAGGAAAAAAAAATTGCCATAAGCTGTCAAGAGGAATAATGTTTATTAATTGAGAGTTGAAAAGAAGTAAAATAAATGCATAGAATTTTGCTCGGAATAAATTTGTTTCGAGTTTTCTACAACCCTATTGGAATGCTTTTATTGCTATTTATTTTGGGTCGTAAATCTTAGCTCGAATGGTGACATCACGTGATAATATTTGTCACAATATTTAGTATGATTTGAGTATAAAATGACTTGACTTCTTGGTAGATAAGCTCAGATAACAGATACACTCATAATGCTAAGAAATTCTGGATTAATTATTTCTGTCTAATGTTTTTATTATTTATGAGTATATCTTATTATTTATTCAATTAACTGTTAATTTTATAACAAAGGTGTTGGAAAAGAACATAAGGTCTCTTTAGAACCAATTTATCTCTTCATGATTGAATTATTTTTCTATCAGTTATTTCTCTTGCTTTTTTAATTTCACATGAATTTATATTTTTTGATATTTAATCCATCTTGAAACTAGCTATTAAAATTTTAATGTATTTTAATGTTATTGTTTTTTTTTTTACATAATCATTCGCAAACCATTACATAAAAACTTTATAGAATTTTGAACAAGGATCCTGATAAATTAAATGATAATTTTTTCTTACTGTCATTCGAGAGCAAATAAAATAAGAATGAATGTCAATAAATTTTTCTCCATGGAAACTGCGTTTAAAAATAAATAATTCATTTTGCCTTTTGCAAGATAATTCATAGAACTTGAGTTTCATGTTATAAAAGTTCCGAGTAATTTAAAAAATGCTTTTAATACATGCAGTAACTTCCATAACTTCAGTCTGAAAACATTTATAAATATGAGTAAGTGTGTTAAGCCTGTATATGTTGTATCAAGTTCTCATATTTTTCTGTTTGGTTGGCTTCAGAAATAATTTATATATTCCTAAGAGCTTGCCTTTAAGGGTGTGTGGTATAGCTTCAAGCGGCGTTCATCATGTCTTTCCATATCGGGAGAACAGTCAAGTTTCATTACGTATCAGTACTCTAGCGACTTCTTTTCATTCGTGTAAGTGCCTCCTACTTCAATTATTTATACACATCAAAAAGAGGATTGAGTATGATAATGAAGATATCTTAGAAGCAGACGATATAAATGGATTTCTGTTTCACATTAATCTAATGCATATTATCTTTCTTTATATATTATAAATAGCGTATTATCGATCAAGTGTATATATTTTTAAATCTGAAATCAGTAACCATTAAATAATTGTTAAAATTTAAATAAAATTATTTCTTTAAAGAAATACTTCAATGCATCAAAAAATAAATTTTGAACAAATATAATATTTAATACACAAATTTTTTGGTATATGTCATTCTTTGAATATGTTTAAAATAATCTCTTTTATTAAAGTATTTTGTAAATGATCTTACCTTTTGTACAATGTTTTTATGTACAACTTAATTTTTCTATGATGAATGTTCGCAGTAGTATACTCCTTAATTTCTAATCTGTTTTATTTGGTGAAAAGTGTTATTATTTTACTTCAGAATCCACAATTTTACTTTTAGTATTTTTTCTTTGAAAAATTATCATTGAACAACATTGAAAATGAATTAAATCCCCCATAGTTATAAGAATAAAATATAGAATAATTTTAACGTTTCACTACAGAAATAAAATAAAACATGCTTTTGAAAGTTTTGCACTCTTTTTTGATAACAACGCTAACAACATTATGCCGCTTTATTGCCAAAAAAAAAGAATTTATTTTAGACTTCAACTGCTGACATTTAAAAAATATTTACATTAAATAATTAAAAGATGAAAACCCAAATTATTGTAACATAAAGAGAACAAGAGAAACTCAAAAAAAAAAAAAAAAAAAAAAATTGCTGGAAAATGCTCCAAATAAAACACTTTATTAATAATTACATAGAATTTAAAAATAAAGTTTTCAAAGCAGAGTTATCGATTCATGAACTATTTGAATTTTTCTATAAATTGTAATAATTCATAAAGAGTAATTTTAGCAATGCGGATAAATGTATAATTTGTTTTACATTCATTTAGAAATTCAGAAAAGACGTCATCATCTTTTTCTGAATAAAAAATCAGTCATAAATTCCAAGTCATTTTCTAAATATCTTCAAAATCCGTTGTCCAAATGTTATACTTTGACAAAATGATTAAGGTTTCTATTTTACAAAAAGTAGTATAATCCTTTTAAGACTTTTAGAGTAAAATTATTATGTTGGATAACACCCTGATAAAAAGAGAACAGTGCTGGAAGACTTTCTTGAAGCATTGTCTCTAGAAAAACTCTTTTTAATTTTCTGGACAAAGGGATCGAAGCAGTATTCAAACTACACAAATATTCCCGATTTTCACATTAAAAAACCAAAGTGATGTAGTTAGCTTTCTTCGATCAGCAGAACCAGAGACAGCCTATATTTTGAAGGCATATGGGCAGATATGACAGTAAATTTCCTAACTTCCATGGTTTTGGTTTTCTTACAGCCGGTATATGAAGTGGGTGATTTCTAAGTGCGGACCATGTATGGACCATAACTCCCTGACGCGAACTTCAAAGTCTCCCTGTTCCTAATATGATTCAAGAGATCGAAAGAGACCCAGACTTTATCACCAGGAGAAACTTCTTCGAGAATCAATTCACTTATTTCAGGAGTAATTTTACAAACATAACCTGTATTTTTTTACAATACATTGATCATATGTCACTTCAAACTCAACAGTATCGTTAAATTTTAACTGCTCAATATTATCATATTATTAACCGTAATAGAAAAAAGTCTCTCTTGCTGTTCGTTCAAGGCATTGACAAAACCCTCAGAAATAAACATCAGTAATTCTGTCCCCAAGTGAACAGCATAATCGGAATGAGCTATTATTATTTCAAGGACAAACATTATTCCATGTTTTGTATTAGCAAAAGTTTGGGAATGAAGGCGTTTGAGAATTCATTCTATCGGGTGATACGGCAGTAAGAAGGTGATAGCCTGAAATTATTTGGTCTTCGATAAGAAGTCTTGGTTCTCCTCTTAGTTGCATATAAACTTTTTTTTTATTTATACATATTTTGAAATTATTTCTTGTTGTGGTCGAGAAGACATATAACCTTTTTTTTTCCTAGTTCAGATGATACACTCCAAATAGTGCTAAAAGGAGAGAATAGATTGATCGTATTTCGGATGAAGTTGTAGGGTTTCTTTGAGGAGATTCAAAGAAGTGCAATTTATTTCTTCTTGACGACGATCCTCTACTTCATAAAGTCCATGTACCGAAGAGAGTTCTCTTTTATGTCTTTTAGCATAGTCATTTTTGTAGGAATTACTTTTCCTTGAACGTTTAAATCCACAATTGTTGAGAGGATCTCTGCTTTTTGCATATGTCCGTCAATTGTTGCAATGTCAATAATTTTGTTTACGAAGTTCAGGTTATATTTTCTGAGAAATTGATAAAGTATCTTTTCAACCATAGAATGTACTGCACCGGTGTCAGCTCACTCCGCTGCTTCTGCGTTTCAAATTGAAATTGAAATAATACTTTATGGCTAACTTTCTATCTAAAAACTGTAAAAGTTCATTTGGAATGGATGATAGTAAATCGTCTTTCTGCATTGTTAGATTGGATGTGCGGCATTTGGTTTTAATGAATCCTGGACTCAACAGCCTCGAGGGTATATTCTTTACAAGTTATTCAATGCTTCTTTGGGTTCTGCCATTGTATTTGGAGTCCCTCATACTTTGAATAGAGGTTCGGAACCTTACAAACCTTATGAACCTTAACCTTATGAATTACAAATTGGCTGCAAAAATATCGTTCTCGGGCAAGAATGAAAAAGCTTATTTGACAATATTAGCCAATGATGCAAGATTGCGTCTAATATCCGACGTGTTATGGGGGCACAAAAGATGTAATAATAAAATCTGATAAATATGATCAAGAATTTTGTGCAGAGAGTATTTTAGGAATATTATTGACATTTTAATTTATTTGACGCAGTTATGCTAAGGAACTGAGGAGTTTTTTGATTTTAAACTGCGTATAAATACTATTCGAAAGATTCAAAATTTAGCACAAAGAAGTGTCGATACTATTTTGCCACCCACAGGAAAATACCTGAAAAAACAAGGAACAATTTTCACTTGACTTCCCTGAAACTATTTCAAGAGTTGGTTGATCGACCATCACAACGGTTTTGCAGGAATAAACATTTAATAAACATCTATTAAATGAAGAAATGGCTCCCTTCAGAAGACAAAATCATGTATTGAGATTTTTAGATGTATAGTTTGAATTGGATAACTCCTGATGCTCTTATACAGAAACTGGACGTACAGAAAACCTATGGAGCTACAGAGAGTTAAGCATGCCCAGTCACCAGATATCAATGCTCTAAGTACCTTTTATCCAAATGAAGCAGGCAAAAGAAACACCATAATTAAGAAATCAGTTCTTCACCCAAAATGATTAGAACTGAAAATGCAATCTGATTAATTTCAGCCCAAATACAAGTCGTTCTTCCCATTCTCCTTTCGGAATTATTAATTTACTTTGAATACATATATTTCATAACAAAGATCAACATATCTTAACATTTACAAACATAATTTCAATCTTAATGAGATGGAAAGAAATAAAAATAAAAATTGTAATAAACTGAGATATATATTTGCTTAACTAGTAAAATAATATAAAATAATATTATAAAAATCTTTTGGAATTTCAATAAAATAATAATTATTATGAATAAATTACTTTGATTTCAAATTAAACCATTATTAAACAGATTCAATATATTTAATTTATAATACAGAATTATACAAAATATTTTTTGTTATAACACTGAAATACCAAAAGGAGCAAGCACTCATATTTGAAACCAATATTTTTTTTTGAAAAAAAAATCTAAGAAAAAATCTACGGAAAAGGTCAATCACACAATGAAAAAATATATAAATAAAAGGGAGAGGGCTAAAATTAGATCAATGATTCAGGGTTTCCTGTCCAGAAGAAAAGAATGCTTACATTTCTTACGAGGGGATAACGAAACCAGAGTTCGAAAATGTTAACACGCACTTGGCGCTCTGAATTACATTTACAATGAATACGATTAATTTCGCCGAGAGAAATCACATGCAAAAGATATTTAGTACACATCTCAAAGTTAACAAGATTAATTGATTCCTTAAAATAATGAACACAATTCTAATACAATCAAACAATTACTATGCTGTAATATTAACTACTAGAACTACAAAGAATTCAATGTGAAATTCAAATTTAAAGAAACTTAAAAGTTTATCGCATAATTTTTAATTCAACATTCAAAAATATTCATCGGGTTAGATTACTTTTATGATAGAAATTACGTTGCATATAAGAAGAAAAATTTTCACCAATTTCCACATGAATTCCCCTTCCCTTTTAATGACATGGACTGTGATAATATACACTTTAGCTTTTCTTTTAATTTTGTGAATAATTTAAAGAATGCAAATCCCACATCTAAGTTATTCTTTTGGTACGAAATTTACAAATTCATATGAACTGCTAGTTTCTGGATGCAATCTTTGGAAGAGCTAAAAGAAAGTATTGAACAAAGAGCACGGAAATTTTTTTTTGAAATTAGATTACCGTAGAAACAGTTTTCAAAGGCAACATCATGGAATCCATCGTACATCAATGAGGGAGGCCATTGAGCTTCCGTTTTAATTTCGACTATGACGAGGGGTCGTTTTGTTTTTAGAAAAGGTATCCGTTAATACACAAAATAAATAAATAAATAAAAAATAAGAAGACGACGTATCACGATATGTAAGCTGTCCCATTCTCTGGCCTTCACTGAAGCATTCCTCCTTGTTTCACTTGGTCACTAGATTAGGCAACTACAGCTTGGGGCATTCAATATACAGTTAATATAATAATCCTTTGCTAAGACAAATATTAAGAAACAGGTTATCGCACCAAGGGCATTCAAGTGGTATAAGCCGCTGAAAAGGAGTTGAGTCGACGTGTCTTTTACTGTGATTTTTCACTCCCTCGACAGTCTGTCCATCAAGTGACGCTTCTTCCTGATTAGATAGCAAAGCAGAAAGAAAGATCAATTTCTCGAGGAAAATATTTTTTTCATCTTAACAAGTGCGTTAACAGACTTAATAAACGTTCATATAGATGCTTGTAACTCTTTTGAGATTAAGTTCGCTATTAGTAGTATGCTACGGTAGCTTTGTTTAGAGAAATTCTTTTCGTGTAAATAGCTTTAAGAAATTTTTATATCACAATTTTATTACGGATCAATGGTTATAAAACTGATCGTTTAGTCGAGTCTAACAAAATGCTTGACAAGCAGTTATTTATTAATTCTTCAAATTCAGCATCTGATTTCGATACAACGCAGTGTGATGATAGTGAAAGCTGAAGTGAGCTACTATCTCACCAGGCTAAAAGCAAATAAACAATTAGTGAACATGATGAGATAAAAAGTAAAAAGAGAAAATATAACAGTGGTTATCTGCAATGTGACGGAGAGAAAGAGATTATTATCACTCTTATTATATTAGTAATTACTCCTAGCAACAGAGGAATTTTCCAGCGACCAAGCTAAACGAGGAGGAACACTTCAGTGAAGGCCAAGTATTAGAAAAGCTCACATGACGGGATATTCCCTCCTTTTATTTCCTTTGTATATTTTGGAATTATGTGTAATTGTTGTTCGTGTGTAACTTACTTCAAGTAAGAAAATCTTATTAAACTAACGGTTACCGTTTCTTAAGCCCCCAAAGCCCCTTGTCATTAATTATATTAAAACGTAAGCCCAACGGCCTTTCACATTGACACCCAATGGTTTCCATAGAGTTTAAAGGCTCTCTCATCATTCATTTGTTTCTTCACGAAAACATACACATACACACACTATTTGTACCTATTTTTTCATTTCTGACTATGTTATTTTTTATTTCTCTGACCAAATTGGATGTAGATATGTTTAAATGAAAGGAGTAATTGCTGATTAGATATATTATGCTTTAAGGTTTCTTAAATTAAAATTAGCTTTTAATTAAAAGCTCTCAGATAACTTCGATTTAACCACAGCCCATTTACACTAGCATACTTAAGTATTCAAAAACTGAAGAACTTCTTTGATTATTGAAGTCTTATAAAGTAGAGATTTCTTTTATACTCTACCTCATCTCACGTTAAAATATAAATTATTTAAATTAAAATTACGAAAGGATTACATTTCTAAGACGCATAGAAATTTTTTAATTGTGAATGACATTAATTTTTAAGGTTAATTGTTTATAACTTTCATTCTATTTTGCTCCTGAATTTCTAACAAAAACGCAATTTAACTGAAATAGGATTCCTTATATCCAATTTTTCAATACCGAAAGAAAGATAAATTCGAACAATCATTTCATTTTTTTGCAGTAGAATTCTTTTTTGTTTTACAAAACTCCTCGTATTATATTTTACAAAATAAATTACTTAAAATGGTTTGCAAAAATGAGCCACTGAAGAAAATTTATGCACATTCTTCATCTTCTGGATAGATAAACGAGAAAAAACGAAACATGAAAATGCTAAGGACTATAAAATGTACGCACTCATTTAAAAACCTGCAGACGTGCTTTCGGAGGAGTAGCAATTGCGAAAGAAAAACGTATTTTTCTTTCCTGTCTCTTATCAAATAAATAGAAATTATTATAAATTAGGTATTGGAAATGTGCCAAATTGCAAGCGCAATACCAAAAAATACATATTTTTGAGGCATCTAATTTTTCGATAATGTCATATTTATTCTCCAAAATTTGCAATTAAAATAAATAGAAGTATTTTCAAAAGAAATAATCCTGTGAGTTAAAAAAAATATGTACTGATAGATGAGTTAAATACAAATCTGAAAATTTTCAGAATATCTTAATAAATTGTATCAAAATTAGATCTCTTCAGTTACTTTGGTTTTTAATTAATTATTTGAATTGCATTTTGTAGAACAGCACTTTTAACTATATACTAAGGATTTAATCTTTTTTTTATGAATTATTTTATAACTTAGGCAATTTTGTATTGAATTTTCCTGAATTTTTTCAGTTACCTTATAAATACATAAATTTAGGAAATTTTTTACATTTGTCAAGATATTTATGAATGTTTTCGAAAACTAATTTTCGTTTTAGGCTATATTTACATAATTTTAGATTTAAGTTAAAAACATTTTTAGCATAATTCGAATATGTATAATATTAATTATATATATATATATATATATAT
>BMAW01019808.1:0-14238 GCA_019974015.1 Nephila pilipes
ATTTATTGTTGTTGGTAACTACTAACATATTTCCAAATGTCATTTCAATCTTACAAGTCCAAGAAGGAAATTATATATATATATATATAAACTGCTGTTTGTAGAAAATGCAACACCATGAAGGAATCATCAGAATTAAATGAAATTCGCAGCAAATGTCAATTATAGGATATTATGCAAATTAATAAAGTTTCAGAGCCATCGCGCGTGCGCGGCGCGCGCAGCGCCCTCTGAATTGATGCTGAAAGCGTATAAATAAAGTGCTGTAGCGGGACGTTGAAAAAAGTCTATGATTATTTGTTAGTGGCAAACGTTTAGTGAGACCTGAGTATGCCTCCACGACGGAAGAATAAGAAATTCAAGCAACTTACGGAGTTTGAACGAGGGAGGATAATCGGCCTTCGAGAAGGAGGATTTTCCTATCGCGCAATAGCAGCTCGTATGCAGCGGAACAGTTCCACAGTGATGCGAGTTTGGAAGCAGTGGACCGACGAGCACCGAACAACTCGAAAAACAGGCACTGGACGACAGAAGGTGACGTCAGAGCGCGATGATCGACACCTGCTCCGCATGGCGGTGAATGATCGCACAGCTTCCTCCAGGCAGCTGGCAGCACGTTGGTCTACTGCTACAGGTGTACAATTGTCGGCTTCGTCAATTCGTCGTCGTCTGCTGCGCCGTGGATTGCGTGCAAGGGTGCCTTTATACAGGATTCCCCTCACGGCGAATCATCGACGGCTGCGTCGGCAGTGGGCTCTTGAGCACAGAGACAGGCGAGCTGATTGGCACCAAGTTGTCTTTTCAGATGAATCACGCTTCAATTTGTGGACCCATGATGGCCGTGTTCGTGTTAGACGTTATGCCGGTCAACGCTGCCTTCCTGAGTGTATTATTGAACGACATAGTGGTCGAACACCCGGAGTTATGGTCTGGGGTGCGATTTCGTATCATGGACGATCCAATTTGATACGAATTGAGGGTAATCTCAATAGCAACAGGTACGTCCGTGAAGTGCTACAGCCCGAAGTCGTTCCTTTCCTTCAAGGCATCCCTGGAGCTATCTTTCAGCAGGATAATGCACGCCCACATGTTGCGCGGACTGTTCGAGACTTCTGTTCAGCACAACGCATGCAACTTCTTCCTTGGCCTGCTTATTCACCGGATATGTCGCCTATTGAGCACGTGTGGGATATGGTTGGTCGGCGTCTCGCTCGTGATCCGCGTCCTGCAGTTTCCAAAGACGAACTTTGGTTGCGCATACAAGCGATATGGAATTCTCTTCCTCAAGCAGATATTCAACATCTGTTTGACTCCATGCCACGTCGTATAGCAGCACTTATTGCAGCGCATGGTGGCTGCACCAAATACTGATTTCGGACGCTTAATTTGTTTCTTTTGTTTTGAAAATTTCATCATTTATTTGTATCAGTACAAGTCGTTTCTGCATTAAATTTCATTTGATTCTGATGATTCTTTCATGGTGTTGCATTTTCTACAAACAGCAGTATATATATATATATATATATATATATATATATATATATATATCATGTAGAAAAGATAATAGAGGGAACAATGTTTAGCAACAGCTTTTATATTTCGTAACGGGAGCCCTCGGATATAATATATATATGAGAGGGCGGGAGACACCTTCATGATAACTTTCTTTTCTTCGTTTTAACTTCGCTTTTCAATATATTGTATTTTAACACTTGAATAAATATACCAAACAGCTTTCACACGCTTTTGAACTGTAACTTCCCATTTTTTGGTAAACATCATCAGAATTCCGAAATATAAAAGTTGTTGCAAAACATTTTTCGCACCGTTCTCTTTTCACTCTACTTTTTGCCATGTGATGCCTATTTCTGCTCTTTAGTGAAGTTTCCCCATTGTATAATACGTTCTACTCGTATTAAGAAGACAAACTTTTTAATAGAAATTTTTTTTTTGGAGAAATGATCGTCATCAATGGTATCACACACACACACACACACACATATATATATATATACAAAGTGAAGGCTTTAGGACAACTTTTTTTAAAAATATGTAAATTGATAAATATAATATTTGTAAAGAATACAACTCTATCGTTCTTTACAAAATAGGAAATACGGAATTTTTAATCAAATTACCTGTCAGATTTGGAAACTTAGAAAATGTTTAACGTTCTTAAACAAATACCAGCTGTTTTAAAAAGTACTTTTTTTCGTCTAAAAATAGCAAAAACTATTTACGTGATGACTACTAAAGCCTCTACACTTTCACTTTTATATTAAAATTTAAGCACATAACTTAGGAACTGTTGTTTGCATCACTTTAAAATGTCACGCTATCTCACTAAAACGCATGCACATATTTTTGCGACCCATAAAAATAAAGAGAAGGTGAAAAATATGAAGCACAAGTTTTTATCTAAAAGATGTTACTAAAACGTGACCTGTTTTCAACAAGAATAAATTGTCGTAAACAAAGTTAAACGTCATAAAAATAATGTTTGTTTTTAAACCCATGCAGTAAAGGATAAAAGAGGAAGATTTTACTCCAAAAATGAACCTAAATTTTCCAAAATAGGTATGATATTTATCAATTTTACCGGATAATTATATAAGATTTCTTTATTATTTAAGGTCAAAGCATAAAAACCATCATGAAGTCAAATTAGTGTAATTTTTACTTAAGTGATTATTTATGCAAAATATGAAATTCACGTTCTTCCCTCTTCCTCGAAAATATGTTTGCTTTTAATATTTTATTGTGAAAGGTCATTCACGTTTTTCAGAATTAAACGTTTCTATAAAATGTTATATTTTTAGATTATTTTACTCTTGAATCTTCCTTTATGAAACAAAGGTTATATAAAAATCGGCTGGATTTGACCAAAAATTGCAATTATAGAAGTCACAATTTCTTTTCGCTGCAAATTGAAATGTTTGTTTTATTACATAGCATCTAGAAGCAACATGAGAGCTTTTGGTGGTGGGCTTCGTTACATTGAAGCTCAGTCAAGTAATGAGGGTGACACCTTAGTTTGGGCTTCACTCTCTACGAATTCCCACCATACCATCGGAAAGACATGGGACCTCTACAAATTTTTTTGGTGAAAAAGAATGAAAAAAAATCGAGCATATCATAAGACATTGAAAACTCGGTTTGTGAAAACCAAACAGTGAGAGTTTATGAACTCTTAATCAATGTAGGGGAAATAGGAATCGAGTATGAGTTGAATTAGTAAATGCGTTGATCTGTTAAAGAAGTGATCATGTTATAGAAAACTCGAAAACATTTTTGAAATAGAATAATGCAAAATTTTAATAACGAACTGTAAACAAAATCTTATTTCGAAGAAAAAAATTAAACAGGTTTTATTCGAAATGAAATTTAAACATGACCAGATAAGTGAAACTAAGGGTTATTTGGCTGGTCTTATATTAATGTCACCCCAAATGCAACATGAGAGCTATTGGCAATGGACCTCATAATTTTTAGTCTCAGTCAATTGATGAATTGATGAGGACGACACCTGAGCTGGTATCCCTCTCCTAACCTCCATAACTTGCTAATGTTAGGACTTTGGGCCACGACAGATTTAACGTGCATCAGCCGCGATTACATGGTGAGTCCTTAGTGGCAAGACTTGAACACGCAACTCGACGAAACCCGCCAGCCACGAATCTGAAACCATGATCACTAGGCCTACCACGACCATGTCAAACAAAGAGATTACGAAAAATAAAAGAGCAACCAGACATTTAAAAATAACACAATGTACTTGATTTTCAACATACACATATAATTTCTGTTCGTCTTCGTTTAAAAATTCAAGGAATCGAAGTTTGTCTGTTGTGTTCCACTCTAGCTAATCTATAAACTTTTCTTTGCTCACCCTTAGTCTTTTTTTCGTTGATTACGGCATTCTATTCTTCCCGGAGTTTTTCACATTGCGATTGTAATTTATTTATTCTACGCTCTTATCTTACAGTTTAGCTGTTTTTCCTTTCCGCATCGTATACATAAAATATACTTTTCTTTAAAATCTTTATCAGTGGCTTAGAAAATGGCTTTCGTTAAATCAATATGAATCCAAAGTTCATCATACATTGAAAAGAAAATTATGGAAACTCTTATTTGTCATGTAAAAAGATTGCCTTTCAAGTAAGTTTGACATAGGTGTTATATATTTTAATACATATATAATCCACACTATTTTCTGAAATGAGTTGACATTTGATTGACACTGTATATTTCTTTTTGTCACAAATACTTTCTACAGTGCCAAAATCTCTTTTTTTAATATGATTATAATAATCCCCTAATTTACTTCTTTCAAAAATGTGGTTAACTCTTTTAGTTCAAATTCAGTTCATATTCACCTTTTAAATTTAAAAATGGGCCTCATTACATGTACACTATATAACGAAAAAAATCATGCACAAAGAAGGAGTTGCCCAATTGTATTGACATTTAGTATGCAAAAAAAATTTAGACATTACACGTAAATGATTTTATTTTGGTGTCCAACGAATGAATAGCGGAAGCTACAGCACATTGGAACTAAACATCTAGCAGGAGTACATAAGAAGAGATTCTCAATCTGATAGTCAAATTTTCAGTTGCATTCCGATTTAGGATACCGATCAACTACTGAAAAAATACCTCGACGCAGGATTCAAGCTCATTATGAGTATCTGTGAGAGAGTTTGAAAGAGATCGTATCTCTGGATTGAAAGAAGCAGGTTGGGCAAATCGGAGAATCGCTCGTCATATGCGTCGAAGCGATGCGGTGATTAGAAGATGCTGGCAAGAATGGGTGGGCAATGGCTGATTTCAACATCATGATGGTAGCGGTTGACCTAAAGACGCAGCAGATAGGTGGGATAAAGTGATTGTCAGATCAGCGCCTGATTCATCGTTATCAACCATCAGACGTGCGACCCAAACACTAGTGTCCACCATGACCATTCACAGATGGCTAATAGAGCCAAATCTACGCTCGTACCGACCACTACGCCACCTACCAACTTGGCTGGATCAGGTTGGAATGATGCTGACTTGGGACGTATAGTTTATAGCGACGAATCCCTCTTCCTACTGTGTCCTGACGATGATTGAAGACGTGTCTGGAGACACCCAGGGCAGCGTGCCGATCCTGCATTCACTATTGCATGCCACACAGGCCCCCAACCAGAGGTTATGGTCTGGGGTGACATTTTACTCGATAGCCGGCCCCCTTTGGTCGATATTAGAAGCAAACGTATGGCACAGCGATACGTCGTCGACATACTGAGACCTGTTTTACTACCATTCTTTTTGCAGTATCCTGGCCTTATTTTATTTCAAGATAATGACAGACCACATACGGCCAGTGTTGCTATGAACTGTCTTACAGCTTGTCAAACACTTTCTTGCCCAGCCAGATTTCTCTTTAATTAAGCATATTTGGGATATTATGGGAAGGCTACTGCATCTATCGCAGAATGCTGATGACCTATCCCTACAATTGGAGCAATTTTGGCCAAAAATACTACATGAGACCATCGGGAACTTTATCACTGTATGCCATGTCGTGTGGTAGCTTCCATCAAGTCTGGAGGTGGCTCAACACCTTATTGAGCTCGTTACTTTATAACTATGTAATTCTGAAACAAATCATTAATTTTTATCTGAATTTTTACCATTTTCCAATCTGTACATAATTTTCCATTTTGCCAATTTTAGTCTCCATCGGACAATTCCTTCTTGGTGCGTTTTTTTTGTTATAGAATGTAATTTGTTCACGTACTAAAATAGAAATTTGATTCTTGAGAACTCAGAGTGGCGTGTAATCATTAAACTCCTTCAAGGAAGGCATAATTTAAAGTTATTTATACTGCAAATATTTCCAAAAACTCTCTTAAATTTATTTTGCAATAAAATTTGTCATGGAAAAAATTTACAAATTTACACATATTTACATTTGCTTGTGTTTGAGAATTTTATCTCTTGTCGCAAAAACGAACTTGATGAGTTGAATGAACTTATCATAGTGAACCAATTCATTAGAAGAGAAAGTTTCTCTTTGTTGAACACGCATGGCGGAAGTTGAAGTTGACAACAAGGCACTATACAAAATGGAGATAGCTCGAAATATTTGTTGGCTGTTTTAATATGACTGTGTCTTGTGTTCAAACTGAATCAATACTTTATTGAAAATGGTTTTGTTCAACCACTTGAAGTCTAGTCTCAACCATTCAAGGCCATCGTGTACCCAAAAAATTAGAAATTTTTCAGTATAACAATAATTCATATTACCAGTTCAAAAACATTCGTTATTCACTTAAAGAACATTCTAAACAATTCCAAAGAATAATTTGGCCACCGAAAAACCAGACAGGAAATTCATAAAACATATATGAGTTATGATCGGAAAATCAGATCATTGCCAAGATCTGCACCGGCTACACTTTCTAAATTATGGTCGGCTGTAAAGGTAAATATATCTCAATATTTCTTCGAGGTTATCTGATTACTTGTTGAGTCCATCATTCGTCAAGTTTCTGCCCTTTAGTGAGCAAAATGAAGAATGTACGTTACCATGAATTATGTCATGAATTTTGAATCATCAATATATTTTGTGGGTATATGGAATTAAAATATATATTGTTTAACATTCTGGTTATTTAGTTATGAGTTCAATAAATGCTTATTTCTACAATATATTGAAGAGCGATATTTCAATATGAGTTAATTTGGAGGTAACTAGTACTTCTAAATGTGTCATTTAAAATATTTTCCTATATATTACGATAATTCCTTATAAGATGTAATAATGAAACTGATTTTTCGCTTATCAGCGAAAAGGAAAGTCAAATATAAAATAGAATAGATCAATAGATGACAGCACACCCATAGAATTTTGTGATTGAAATCCAAAAAAAGGGGACAATGATAGAGAAGAGTTTTATATATTAGAATATGCACGGGTTTTTCCAGTTATTTTCATAAAGCGTGCATTTATAAAGTTATGGGAAAGAACCATTAAGTCGCAAGAATGTTCTACATTGGGATTGGAAATTTAAAAAGGCAGGTTGCTTGAGTAGAAAGAAAAACAATGGTCGTCCACACGTCTCGAAGAAACGGTAGAGAAGATGAGGCAGACTTTTATTCGAAGTCCTTGAAAGTCTACGACAGTTGCTACCCAAAACACTGTTTATGCATAACTGATGTTAAAAACACTGCAAAAACTTCTATAATGCTTTGTGTAGCATTAGAAACCATTAACAGTGTGATACTACAAAACGTGTGAAACAATCTTAAATATAAGTAAAATGTTTGTTATATAACAGAAGGATCACATATAATACATTTGTACCTGAAAATAAAACTTGGAATATATTTCTATAATTTCGTGTTTCACTTATTGTAATATGTGTAATAGTTTCAAAAACATAAATATTTAAAATCAGGTCATTCATCTATACTAAACCTGTTCATTAAAAAGCTAATACACTTATGTATTCAAATATTATGAGATATCTATTACAAATTTTTTTTGATAGTTGAAGAGTAATGGAATTTCGTTATCGATTTAATTCGTGTAGTGTGTTGTTTGAAGTTGTAAATCCATTCTAGACCATTTACATTACCTAATTCTTGTATAGTAAATTATATCTAAAAAGGTCTCGAATTTCAATTAGCTATAATTTGAAATGATGTTGAGTGAGTTACCATTTCAAGTTATATTCTCATTATACGTGAATGCTTGGTCTATTTCAGTTGATATTCTCTTCGTAAAAATTTGACTTAATATTATAAGAATATTCGGAAGTTTCTGTTATTTTGATGCAGATCAGGGTTGGGAAAATAATGGCTCGCGAGCGCCCCACTAAGATTATAGCAGTCAGAAAATTCCTCTATGAACCGAGTTTTTCTTCCGGTGCGTAAAACCCTTCAAAGCAAAACTATATCTACAATAAATAAACTGTATAAAACAGTCACTAATTTATTTAATTTATATTTAGGGATATTTATGGTACTGTTTATATCTTTCTTGAAATGCACAGTTAACTAATGAATGAATTCATTTTAAAAGATGTACTTGACTGTAAGCCTCCGCTTCTTAGATGTTGTCTCCAAACCGAAACAATTGCCCATTTCTGTCCCAAGATGAATTTATACAGTAAAAATTGTCAATAATTTCATGTTTACTCCACACATAAAGACAATAGTAAAAGCAATTAAGTAACACTCGTATCCGTAACTGCAAATCGGTATAAAGTTCCTTCAGATTGCTCTGTAATTCATAACTTCGAAAATATTATGAACTATACTATTTTAAATAAAATTTAGAATTTTCATATGTATACTGCGTGTTAATATATATATATATATATATATATATATATATATATATATATATGTGTGTGTGTGTGTGTGTGTAGTCTGTTTGTGTGTTTGCGTGTGTCTAAGATTATAAGGGAAAACATGGAACAATTGGGAAAATAACAAAAAAATTTGAATAAAGAAGTTTAAGTTCAGAGAATTCCGTAGCATACCTGGCTTATCTCTACCGATTATTTTTTAAAAAAATTCCCTTTGAATGACATGAGAAATGAGGAAATATTACAGTCGGAAGAAAAGAGTAGGCTTTTTAATACATTTTTAAGCCAAGATCTGTGAAACACATTGAAAAAACAGTATTCCCTTAAATAAACAGAAGCTTATTTCTTCCTTTATCTTTTTCTCCCAAAACGAATCTGCTCTTTTTTGAAAGTATTGAAAACATTTGCACTGATATTCAAGAGACTTAAGCGTTTGAATAGAAATATTTAAAAACTCAGAGAGGGGATTTCATAACTTTTTTCCACTACAAGGAGAACTATTTGTAATAGTTTGTGGGGAAATAATGGAGGTACTTAAGGTCTTATTGAGCTGAACCATGCAAGTAAAATCCTTTGAGATTTATCTCGTAGATTCTTAGAAAACCTTCTTTTAATACCAGGAGTTAACATTTGTTACACTGAATCCCTTTTCCCATGGCATCCTTATCTACAATACTAACAAACAGCTCCTTTTTCATGCTTAAGTTTTGTTTAATCTATCGTGTATATAAGTTGCTCGAAAGGAATTGCATTGAAATAAAGGTTCGCCAAAAGCTGGTACTCGGAGATTTTACATTCAAGAAACAGAAAATAAATCAGGGATTCTGAAAAAAAATTATTAAGTTCCTATTTCAGAGCCGAAAATTGGAAGTTTGAATATGTGTTAAAATACAGACTTGAAAGTTGTTTAGTCTGAACGACTTGAAATATTTTGAAAATTGTTGTTAGGTGAAATTTTATAAATACTTATTTGTCTGTAAACATATGCTTATGAATTTTTTTTTTATTTAAACCTTCTTTAGTTTTTAACTTAAATCAATGGACTACTAGAAGAACTAAGAATCAATGATATTATTTTTTTTTATTAACTTACATTCAAATTCGTAAGTAAAATAACGATTTTTGGGGATTTTTTCATTTTTATTTTGACCCATTATCTTTTATTATTAGTCTAGTAGACTGTTAATATTAAATATGAATTAATAATGCATCAATATTTAAATGATTCGTCATGGGTTTTGTGATGATCATCCTTCATTATTTAGCTCTACAGCCATCTTTACTTCTAATTATTAAACTTCAAATGAAGAAACGTAAAAACAATGGAAAATATTTTACTAATAGCTAAAGGAATGATAAGTTTTCTCTATCTCTCTCTCGAATCCTACATCTCCCATAAATTTTAGATGATGATCTACTTATGAAGTCTTCGATTACCAAATCACTCGTTCTGATTCAAATACTTCTCAAAAACAACTAATGTATATATTTGTACAACCACTTAATTTACTTTCCAACTGTGAGATTCTGATACAATTTACAAATAATTATCAGTCTCTCGTTATCCTCTGTCTCATTTCATTTTCATTTCAATTCTAATTTGTTTATATACCATTATCTCTAATTTCATCCGCTACACTATTTTTCTTCTTCTAATTTATTTAATTACGTTTCCTTTCAGTTGGGAAGAAAATGCAATTTTATACGATTCAAAATACTATAATGTCCCCTAGGTTAGTGATGAAAGATTCCCGAATAGCCTAACGTCAAAATGTTCATGTGCTGCAATTTTGCTTAGTTTAGTTTTTGCTACCGTAGCTTTTAAAATGTTTTCCGCAACTAACAGTCAAAACAGCATTCTATAAAATTACTATATAGAAATACGAGGGATGTTCAGAAAGTGAGTTTCATCATATTTTAAAGAAGGCATGGTACAACAACCATAAGTACCCCCACTCTTTGCTGGTTGAATATCAAGAGGGTCAGACAAAGAAAAGAGAGTAGTAGCAGACCAGCGAGCCCGAGACGTAACTGACAACGTGGTTGGCAGTGAATTTTCAGTGAAGGAGTATAGAGTGTGGAGGATGAAAGTCGAAGTGGGCGACCTTCCACATCCACGAGGGAAAACAACACTGCTAAATAAGATATGGTTCTCGCGGAAAGGAACGTAATGATGCCAGGCATGGCGTCCACACTGTCTACTACCCGTGCTTAATTCCATCCGAAACAATGCTGAGATGTAGCAGGCAGTGAAACAATTCTTTGCATCGGTGGACACCAAGTCTTACCTCTTTCTGCATGGTTTCATCAAACTAATTGCACGTTACGAAAAATGTTTCAGTGTTGATCGTGACTGTAGGGCAAATAATAGTGCAAAGTATATGGTTCTTGATGATATAGTTATTTTTAATGACAAGAATACATGGTTTTTAATGGCTTTATGATACGTTTGAATTTATCAGAATGATTGAAAACAAATGATATGCGTACTCAATCCAAAAGACTGTACTTCAAGTATATTTTGAAAAAATGTTTGGTTGCAATGCATTAATTGTCTGTTTTATACACCTTGAATTTGTAAGCAAATTACATTACAGTTATTTATTGCTTTTCTTTTACCTGAAAGGCACAAATACTACACAATCAGCAAAGAATGTAAGCGCTGTTTATGGCGAAAGCGAAGTAGCTGAGAGTAAACTGTCCGAAAGTAGTTTGCTAGATGTAAGGATGGTGAATGCAACCCTGCATATCAAGAACGCTCAAGTAGGGCTCCCTCTCAGATGAAGATTAAATAAAAACACTGCACGAGAATAACTTTCTTTGTACAACCCGTATATTAATAGAAATTATTAAAAAAACATCAAAATCCATCAACAATGAGCATTATGTGAAGTTTGACTACATCGTTTGATTGTTTCAAAGCATTAGTTGCCTACACATTTGCGACTAGACTAAAACTCAGATGGAAATAATTTTAACCTCTTCCTTAAGAAGTATCTACAAAAAAGTATCTTTCCAAGAAATTAATTTCTTTTCGTTTCATCTTAAGAGAGATTGTGAATGAGCTCAAATATTGATGAGTTGTTTTAGATAGTTGGCTTAGAATTATAGGAATTCAAACTTTTACGGAATTAAGAGCATAATATAATTCATAGTCTTTTATATAATTCAGGCATGATACATCAGTTGATTTTAATATCATTGATATGAATTATAAAGTAATGTTACATTTTAAAGTTGTGCAGCAAAGAGAAAGATGCAGTAAATCTTGTGAATTTTTTTTCTTCTATGAAACTAAAAAAACGAAACTACACAAAAAAATAAAGTAAAATGAAAAAAAAAGCCTTTTTTTTGGCAAATAATCATTTTAACTCAGTCAAGACTTACAAAATTTGTGCTTGAATCTTTCATGTTCGAGGGAACAAAATAGTAAACCCTATTTAAGAAGGAGCCATGCTCTGTGATATATATTATTTTTTGTACAATTGGACCAAAAGACAGATTCAATGTAAAAATAGCTTATTTAATTTTGCGAAGAGTGTCCCATTTGAATGGGTTATTTAAATTTAACGTAAGAATTAATAATCTTCTTTAAGGAGATAGGAATAAGATCTTTCTCTTTGTGCACATCCTTAACATAAGAACATTTCTTGTATGTGTACATGATTGAGGGAAAAAAATTGAAAATTGGGAGAATTTTAATATAAATATATCAATTTTATTTTGCCCAAAAGCAATATCGAAAACAGAGATTCATTCACAAATATCATTTCTTTTATATATTCTGTAAAGCCTTTAATGTTCTAAAAAAACACGTATATTCCCCATTCTAATTGTTCAAATGTTGAGAAGTTTCATTATAATCACTAAAATTATTATATAATCATTCCAACATTGAGTACGCATGATTTTATTACAAAATGCATAAGAAACGAAATCACTTATTATGAGTCTCCTAAGGGGCCACTGCTTTAGGCACATCACTCTTGGAGTACAAGATAACTTTTCAATTTCTTATCATTCGCTTCAATTTTAATTACATTTAGCTTAAAAATATTCAATTTAATATTTCATTTCCCCCCTTTAATTGTAATATCGGAAAAGTTTTACCATTGGTCATTTCTCGACATTTCATCGTTTACTTTAATTCGTATATTATTTGAGTAATTTAATAATAATTATTAAAACTGTGGACCTTGGGTGTCTAAATCCGTTCTATGCAAAACTTTGCATAGAACTTTTTAATAGTTTGTTACATTTATTTTGATTTTAACTGAACATCATGTGTACTTAAACTAATATAGGATAATTACTCTTCTTGATATGTCCCTTTAAATTATTAAGTCTATTAATAATAGCTATTTACATGTTTAATCAAATTGCTAACCATTTCTGTGAAATTATTCATTCCTTCATGTTTAAGAACAGTAATTTATTTTACATTCCTTTCAATTTTTTAGTAGTAAGTTTGCATTTTATTGGTTTCTTAAAACTCAATTCAGCTGCTAAATTAGATTTTAAAATTTCGAATTATTATAAACTAGCTGAAATACCCTCCCATAACAAGGGTGAATTGAATAAATGGAACAATCCTAATGGAAGAACAAAATGTAATTTAATGAGGAACAACTCTTAATTATAATTTTAAGTGAACACTAAATCATCCACCTAGGAAATAATATTTAGAAATGAAATAACTTAGTGAGATAAATTTAAATACAGGCAATTAGTAGAAAAATTCATTAGAGGTTGGAATGCAGTTTAGCCATAACAAATGTCATTTAAATATTTTTGGCAATAATTCGCCAATTTCAAACCAGTAGACACATCAAGGTACGGATGGCTACACAAAAAGATCAAAAAATAGGGAAATTGTTAAAATTAGGGCAAGTAGTGAGGTTGAACTACGTTCTAACTCTTATTACGAACTAAAATTTCAACCAAATTAGTGATATTACAGTAGGTTAAATAATTAGTAAACAGAAATTAACTGTCAGCTCTGAACTGAAATAGAAATTTTAATAAACTTAGGCAATAAAAACAAACAAAAAAAATATAATAACAATTTTTTTGAATAAAAACAAACAAAAAATGTAGACAAATAAGACTAAAATAGAAAATTAAATTAAGAGCAATAAAATTTTTTGAAGGTTTTCATAACGCAGTTATTGAAATCTTGTATTGGTCGCTGTTGAAACGCAGAAAATTGATGCCAAATAAATTTTAAAATAAACTTTTTCAGATACCTTTTTTCATGTACTTTTTCAAATCAAGAAAAGTAAATTATTAAAAAAATATATCCAAATGAAGGTATAGACAGGAAAAGGTACAATGTTACGGACATGGGGTTTAGAAAAAAAAAACTTCATAAAATCCAAGTTGCCTTTTTAACAAAAAACGCCTTCGTTGTGCATACTATCAGTTTTCACAGATTATTTGTATTAAACTTCATGCTCATATGTTTCATAATCTTTCTGCTATGCCATCACCAAAATCAAACCCTTTATTAAGATCTGAGCATAAGAAGATAAGGAAAATTCCATTAAAACATTTTAAAACTTAAAGGAGCATTTTGACAAATCGTTTTTTTTGTACACTACCAGTAATCACAGATTCTTCATACGAAATTTAATTGTCCTGCGTCTTCTGATCGTTTTACTACACCACTGACTAAAAAAGTAAATTCTGTCATTTATTTATACAGATTTCCCTAAAATTCGGAAAAAAGTAGTACCATAATTATAAACAATTGAAAAAATTAAACGTTGAAAATATGATAAATTTTAAAAATCAATTTGAAACAGCAATGCGCTCTGCATTTTTATAACAGCTGAATATCAAAACACTGTATCATTTTAATGTTAAATAGCAAAAA
>BMAW01019809.1:0-33119 GCA_019974015.1 Nephila pilipes
TATAAATAAGATGGGAAAGAAATATATATTAAAAGCGAAAAAAATACCATGCCGCTGCTTGCACACACAATAAACCGTCATATCTAGATTTAATAACTTTAATGATACCATTTTTCTTTCTACTCAACACTTTTCTCGCATTAGATCCATCTCATTTCGTTTGTAACGAGAGAACGAAATGATCTAATTTTCTCTGAAAATATCTTTGCGTAAATGTAGTGGAGAGAAAATTCTGGCCTAGATCAACCGTAACCATAAGCTTTTTGTTGAGATGCTAGATATCTTCAAAATTAAACTTAGAAGTTCATAATACTTTTAATACTTATTTTCAAACACCATTATTAAGGAAAGTAAATAAATGTTTCACATAAATAAATCAAAATTATACTGTTGATTAATGTTTTGATTTAGAAATGGCTCCCATAAATAATAACAATAACTTATAAATTAAATATAAGAAATGTAGGTAAGTGGATATAGATTTACTACTTTCATTTTCTATTAAGTAATAATTTCTTTTTATTTTTTAAAATACAAAGAAAATTATTATTTATATTTTGTACAAAAAGTGTTTTGTGCAAAATGTATGAATTAAGTATAAATCCTAATCATTTAATAATTCGTCGATTAATAATGCATGATCAACTACTAATTAATAAATTACTAATTAAAAGCCTAAATAATTATCAGTTAACAGTCAATCAGTTTGTAATTCACCAATTTAAAAAGATTGAAACTTGACAAATTTCACAATAAGATTGAATCCAGAGTAATACGCATTCGAATCAAATTGAAATGAGAGGAGAATAAGATGTAATTTTTCAAATATTAAATTTCTTGAATTTTAAATATATTTAAAAGTTTTTGATCATTAGTGTAATAATATACAAATACATATGTCATGTATGATTGCTTATATCTCAATGAATGTTTGATTAAAATCTTCTATGTACTTTGATTAAATTAAAAGGACACAGAGCTTGAACGTGCTTAAAAAGTACGAATTCTGTTACCAATAGTTTTTCTGTTACTTTTATGTGCGATTTTAATAAACTATCAATCAATCAATTATAAAAAAGATATTGGTATGACAAATAGATAATAATTTAAAAATTTACCATTTTTATATGAAATTAATTTTATATTAAAATTGAAATTAGTAATAATAGAAAAATCTGAAATAACTTAATTTTGCTAAACATTTTCTTATCAGTTTAGAGCCTTCTTAAACGACAATAATTGCTCTGGATATTAGCATAATAGCAAAATAATTAGTTTAAATAGGATTGTAAATATTTACTTTAACTTACAGTGAATGATTATAAATTACATTATATAATGTTCTCAAAATACAATAACAATATCAGTTCAACAGATCCCTTATTGCTCAACTGAATGAACCACTAATAAAAGAATAAAGATAGATGTCACATGATGTAAATTATGAACTGTTGTTGCAAGTTCCAAAATATCAGGAAGGCTAGACTAAGTCTATGATATTGCAAAAAAATCTAAAACCATATAGTGTTTGAAGAGAAGACCCTATTATGAAAGACAAAACAATCGAGGATATAGTCAGGAGAGGATTGGCTTGTAAAGAATTTGGTGCAGAATTGTAATAACTTAAATTTTTTGGAGTAAATCAAGATGTCCATTGGAAAAAAATCAAGTCAAAGAGGTTTGCTCCCATCTACTAGGTTAGAAAATCTCTTGTACGAATACCTTGATACTGGTGGTGCACTGATGATATTATCAATGCGACTATATTTACATTCAGATTTGGAATATCGTTAAATTAGCATTAGACGAGCTAGTAGAAAAGGTAACTCACACTCACTCCTTTTAGCCATGTGTCAGCAATCTCATTGCCTGTGAGATATGTAGTATGAATTTCTTTCTTCACTGATTGGTCAGAAAAGATTAATTTATAACTGTTGTTTCCCTCTTCTTTATTGAAGTCTTTTATGACAATGCTTTTAGAAAATACCAAAAAAGAAATGTTCATAACTCAACAATTAAAGTTAATCTGCTTTTGAACAAAAGCCCCAAATAAAACTTGTAACAAAAATATTTATAAAAGAAGCGCTATTACATTTTTATAATTACATACCATGCAATTTTGAATTGATTAAAATGAATACATTAGTAATATGTTTACTCACAACGTAGAGAGATTAATAAGTCCTTTTTATCGTTAAGCAACGGCTTTCTATTAACCATTTTTTTTCTTTATGTATTCATAGTTATACAAAATTAAATTTGAAGCAAGAAGAAACGAATATGATTAAATATTATCTTATGTTCCATTAATACTAATATAAAAATATAATTACCCTCTTTTTCAATCTTACCCTTTTATTACCATAAATGTAATCTACATTTTAGTTCTGTATTCATATGCATTGTTTTCCAACCGTCAGTTGAAAGCCGTATCTGCTATTTCTAATTAATTGAAAACTTTATCATTGATGTTATAATCAAAATCATAAGAAATTGGATCCACAGTTAAATAAATAAATTTATTATTGCTTCTCAGGATCTTTGCCCTTTTTTCATAATAAAGAAATTTTTTGGAATATTTATATTTATTTGCATTGGAAGAAAACAAGGTATTACTAATTTAATAAAAACAAAAAAAAAATTACTATTTTAGTTAACACTTTCTGATATTGTTCGCGAAAGAATTAAATACGAAATGCTAGTTGACTTTGTTATTACAAAATTATAGTTACACTTCTTTATTTATTATTATTATATGTACGAGTGAATTATATTTTTTTATGTTCTTTTTTATTGAATTAGAATCTTAATTTAAAGAATGCGCCCCAGAGAATTGAAGGTTAAAAGCCATGGTAATAGAACGCATCTAATAATTTCTCCCCCTTCTTGCATTGATTATATATAGGAAGTAATTTTTTTTTCTTCGAAGCAAGTGATGTAATAAAAACAATGACAGACAAGCAAGTTTTGAACAGAGAAGGAACACCGCAGGTAGTTTTTTTTACTTAAAATGTAATTTAACTTAGAAAAAAAAACGTAATTCGAGAAAAAATTCTTTACGTGGTAAATATAAAAAAATGTGACATGAAAAGTTCTGAAATGAAGCTAATTTAATTTTATTATTTTCCGATGTTGCTTATGTCAGAAAACTGAAAACTAAAAAGTATTGTGAATAATAAAAAGAAATAATTGTTTTTTACAGGAACAAAAACTTAAAACTTTCCCCTTAAAAAGGAAAAAGTGACGCTGAAGTGGCTTGTTATTTTATTTATTTATTTTTTTGAGAAATTAGTGACGTTGTAATTTTTTATGCTTTAAAACTGGTTTTAAAGTTTATAGAAAAGTAGAAAAGAACATTTTTTCTCTTTTTGAAAGAAAAAATTCATAATTGTGATGGTGAAATAAATGAATGACATTATGTGTCAATATCGGTGGTTTGTTTTTTGAAACGTTTTTCAAAATATTTTTCAATACATCAAATCACAACAAATAAAACTTTTCAAGAATTTTTTCTGTTAAAAATGCTTAAAAATTATTTTGAAAACAGTTTTAATTAAGTTTAGCATATTTAAAAATTACTTTTTTTCAACAATTTTATTTTTTCCATAATTTTAGAAATAAGAAGTTTAATATAATTTAAAACATGAAACACATTTTAGTATTTCTTTCACCATATTACCATTTTTAAACCACCTCTCAGTAAAAAAAATTGGCATTTTAATTTTTTCGAAGTTTGTTTTCATATTTAAGCTTTTAAAATAAAGATCTAAAAGTTATTTATTGGAAAAAATTATAATATCTTCAATTTCACTATGTGTTGGAAAAGTGTATTCACTAGATAAAAATTTGTCTCGAAGAACGTTTATCTTAAGAGCATTCCGGAAAAAGTAAACAATTTTTATGATATACTGATGTTAAACATAAAGTTTATTGTTTTAAACTTTTAGATATATGATCGTCTATTATTTTCTGAACCTCTAATGTCTCTTATAATATTAATATTTAGAATTTAGTAATTTTCTTTCAACAAAAAGGGAATTTTGTCAACATATACAACACATTCAGAATTTTTACTTGCTCAAATTATTATGTAAACTTCATTTTGTCACAGTGTTATGCTGTCAGATTCTAATATTTCTCCTTTATTTAGTTTAATTTCAGGTATATTAAGGCTTCACACATATGTATTATTGAGACAGATTTTAACTATATATTCAAATGACAACATTCAATATATTGAAAATGAATATTATTAGTGAAAAAAATGCTTCAAAATAATTAATATTATGTTTCTTTCAGCATATACTCAGCAATGCAAAATTGTACAAAATTGCAATTAGATTTTGATTTCTAAATTTGTTGGAAACAGAGTACTTCCATTCAAAATTTATTTACAAATATGTTTAGTATTTAAACTTTTTGTTTAAATTTGTTTTTTAAATTTGCGTACAAATTACTTAGTATTTAGAAACTATTGGTTATTAGTGTTAACTGTCTTTTTAAAGCTGACCTATGACATTTATGACTGTTATTTGAACTTCATTAGCTCTATCCTTACGAGTTGTCTCATATATAAGTGCATAACTCGTACATAAGTTCCGATAATTTCTAAATTTATGATTAATTTATTATTTTAAACGAAAATGTTATAATTTATATTTGGCTTGCAAAAATCTATATTATTTGAATTCTAGAATGATTTTACTCATCTGAAAAATAGTTTTATCTTTCCTCAAAAATATAAAATGTATAAGAAACCTGCAGACGTAAAAGTTTTGAATTATAGAAAATTATTTGAAATCAATATTTATAATTCAGCAGTTATGAAGTAATTTGTTGAAAAACATTCTGCTTAAAGAAGTGTAACTTCCTTAAATCTTAAAGTTTGTTTCGTAATAATATCCCAATAAGATTAATATATAATAAATTAGCTCTCAAATATGAAAACAAAAGTTCTAAGAAAAATTCGAAAAGATAATTATATATGTATTATTTAAAAAAACATTTTTTGAAACATTCTCTTATCTTATTATCTTTTTATAATGTGTTAAACTGTGTACGGTAACATTTATTATCTTGATAAATTAGTTCTAAATAGTTAGTTTTAAAGCGTTTAACCTCATTGATATTATAAAAAAGTTATAAATATCCTTTCTTTTTTTTAAAAAAAAAACTATTATTTATTTTAATTATGTTTATATAATAATTCTGACAAGTATTCTCTTCCTTTCCAGTCCCTATTTCAATATACATTTTTCCACTGTTTGTTATTGAGAGTATATGTTCAGAATATTTCGCTTGTTTGCTAACACTTTTCTCAAACATGGCATAACAATTATTTAATGGATTTCAGTTATGTTTAAGAGTCGCATATACATTTTATTTTGTTTAAATTACTTAAAAACTTATCCGAAAGCAAAGAACATTCCAAACATCCTAGGATAATGAATTAATTTACGTTTGATAATTTAAGTTACATTTGAAGAAATTTTGATGTAGTTTGGTATGGGAAATTCTAATTTCTTCGTTATCTTTGTTCTATAAGAGATAATTTACATGCCTCATTAGATGCATTTGTTGAGAAATAATTTTTATTTATTTGTTTTAAAGTCTTACTTGTGTCACATTATTATTTATTTATTTGTGTTGTAGTATTCATTTCGTTCTTCTTTTCACTATAATCAGAATTATCATGTTATTTGAAGAATTATAAGAATTGAAATAGCTTATTTGTAAATTAAATTATAATGTTATGTATTATAAATAATGTTTTGAAATAATTATACTTTTTCACATTATACTTACAGAAATTTATTTAATGTGCGATTATATTAATTATTGATATAATTTACATAGCACGCATTTTTTCGAAGCATTTCTTGTGTTTCAGATATAAATTAACTCAAACTTCACTCAGCCCACATTGTGTCTCATTTGTCTAAAATATAATTCATTATAAAATGGGGTAAAATTTTGTGAGATTTAGATTGACTTAAATAAGGGAGATAATTTTTAAACTTAAGTCTCTAATACTTTCTTTGTTACATAGGTATGTGAAAAACAGTTCAGAAAAACAGAATGTAAACTATATATGACTCCGATACATTTTTAGCTAAAAAAATATATATATAATATTTAAATATATATATTTCTTAGAGTAATAATTTTAAAATGGGTAAAACCATTTTTTAATTTTATGTCTTGATGTTCGAGGATAATTGACAACATTATTTGAGAAATGTAAATTATTTATGTATGTTTCTGTATATATTTTAAGCAAATTATAATTTATTACATGATACTTAAAATAAAAAGCATTCATAGAATGTTAAACTTTTGTCAAATTAAAACATTCTCTGCTAAAAATATTCAAAAAGCTAAGTAAAAAATCTATAGTTTCGTTAAAAATCATTTTGACAACGTTCGATATTAAAGTCTAAATCAGTTTTGTAATATGTTTCAGACTTTTCAAGATTTTAAAAATGTATTGTGATTCCTATAAAAAATTTCTTAAGGTCATTACCTATTGTAATATAAATATCCATTCAATGATTAATTTTTTCAATGATTATTTTTGAGTTTAACATTAAGGTTTAGTATGCACTTCTTAATATGGTTGTAAACTGTTATATAATCACAAAGATCAAAAATTATTATATTAAAATGTTGAATTCACAGTTAAATTTAGTTAAAAGTGATTTTTTTTCAGCCATACTTGAAAATTTGTAGAACTGTGTTTTAAGTTTGGACATATTTACAAAAATATTAAGTCCAAAATAGTATTTAACGGGTTATTAAATTAAAAAATTAAGATTAATATAAACTTTATTTATTTATTACCTGTAACAATCTTTATTACCAAAGTACTCTATTTTTCTCTTTCCAAATTATCTAACAAAATAGATAACATTAAAAAAACGTAAAGTCCACTATTTTACATTTTTTTGTGATGGTCGTGAAAAAATAAATATATGCTTATTTTTATTGAATTTGTTTTTGTATGATCATCGATAAATTTTATATTTTTTTAATACAGCACTTTACGAGAGAAATCTTACATTTGGCAACTAAAATCAAAATATTTTACTTCATATGATAAGAGTTGAATATAAGACAATAAACTTTAATTTAGTTTTATATGAAATTGTTAGATGTTGCTTTAGATTATCCATATATCATTGCACTGAAAACTCCATTTAGAATAAATTGAAATATCCGTCGAGGTGACAAATTATTTTTTTTTTTTCAGTTTGAACATTAAAGTACTATTTTCTAAAGCCCAATATCAAATTAATGTTATCTGATTAAGATTACATAATACTAGCTAAAATATTTTTATTTTACTTGGTCAAATTGTTTTTTCATATTAAGAAATTCAATTCTAACACTGGAGAGAATAGGAAGAAGCTGAAGTATAATGTTTATCACTACTTTAATTTTAATAAATAATCAACATAAATCAGAAATATTTTAAAAATTTAAAAGCAAAATGAATTGATTAAACTTTGCAACTAACATAAAAAGTTTTTAATGTTTTTTTACATAATCCAATAACTTGAATGTCCTACGATATAGTTGACCTAATAAAAATGGAAGGGGGAAAACTGCAAAGGAAAAATTTAACGAGATAAGTCGGTAAAAAATGTAATTCGTAAAGTCCCTCAAAATGACACTAATTCAATTTAAATATTCTTTTGAAAGCTCTTGTGTCAGGACGTCGAAGGTAAAAGAGCACTACAAATGACTGAAAAAAAGTAATTTTGACTTCATTTGTGTGGAAAGAACATGTGCATTTTGACTTCACCATAAAGCAGATGTAATGTCAAGACAATTTATTTTCAGGCAGATTTGTTTTTCCTCTTCTTTAAAGTAGTAATACTGTAAAAAGATTAATATTATTACCATTTATTTCTCTAAATTAAGCTCTATTTTTAAATAAAGAAATAATCAGTACAATTTAGTGTGGTAAGAGAAACAATGAAAAATTAGTGTGAAATCTTTCAATCATAATCTACTGTTTTCTGATCCGCATTTTTGAATCACAACTTTACTTTTTAGAATTGTTTTTAATATGCTTATTAATAAAAAAAACAATTGTATATTTTTGTCTCTAAATGTAAACTTTAGAGTACATATTTCGCAAACTGAAACAAGCTATTTCTTACAATACATATTTCTTTAACAAATTCACTACCATTTTAAATTAAATGTCTTAGAAGAATTTGTTCAAGCAGTGTCTTATTACTTGAATCATTCAGACCTGACACTTCATTTTATAGTTTCAAGAATGATTTAGTCTAATTTTTGAAAAGTGATAACGAACTTTTTGACATTCTTTTAGCTTTCACTGCTAAGGTCTGACATTATAAATAAAACAATGTTCAGTTAACTAAAATCTTAGAGAAAACTTCTAAATTTCTTAATAAACTTAAAAATTCCTTTAAAACTTTTATTTAACTTTCCAATTTAATAAAATTAAAGTATGAAATAATTTTAGAGATTTTTCACTTTGTGGAACTAACATGTATCTAAACAGATCTATTCAAGTAATACTCTATTTACGTGATAATCACCAAAATAGATTTTACAACTAAATTAACTAAATAGTGATTATCTATTTAATTGATAAAGTATGTAATAGATAATATGGGTTATTTATTTTGGTAATTAACTTCGTAATTTTATATCATGATAAACTGGAAAGAATAACGATTGATAATGTTCATTACTCTTCTTTCAGAGCTGTTGTTTTTGACATTTTTATGACAGATAATGTCAGAATGCAAATTAGAGCCTTAAAAATTAAATTGCATGAAATTTCGAAAGGCTGTCTCCTATAATGTTATCTTTGTATGATAAATTCAAAAATGATGCTGATAGTACATATCTGTAGCAATATTCAACAATTTTTTTCATAATGTAATGGATTAATTATTATCATATAGTAATCATAATGTATTTTTTAAATTCAGATATGACACTGCTATATATCTGAAAAACTATAAATATAAATAGTTACCAAAAGAAATTCATTATGTAAAGATTAATCAGATTACATTTAAGAAACTTGAAAACAATTCCGCATAAATTCAGATTAATTCTTATAGCTCTCCAAACGTACATGCATAATATATAAAAATAATCCTATGAAATGATCTGTTTTAAGGAAAATTAACACTTCAGTTGCTTCCAAGTATACTTGTAATGAATATAACGTTTTACGGTTTTTAAAGTTAATGATGCAAAAAAAATTTACTTAAAAAAAAGAAAAAAAAAAAATGTGATAGATGATGTGTTATTTTTCTCATTTGACTGCGACTTGAATTCATATGAGTTATAATAACCCGTTTTGTCTTATTTCAGTTACATAGCCAAATTTAATAATTAGCAATCAAGTACTAAATTTATGGTTCCTAAAAATGAGTTTTAATTTGAAATAGATTATATTTAGAGTGGCATTTGATTTTTTTTCTAGAATTATGTATTCGTTATGAACATTTTATTAAATTTAAAATCAAATTATAATTGACATGCATTTTAATATTTAACTTTTATATTTTCTTCATTCAAACTGAGTAATTTGTCTGCTTTTACTAACTTAATATTCATATGTGTAAGTAAAGTAGTTACTTGGTTTCCATTATATTACCAGACAAATTTTACAAAATATTTTGCTTGCCTAGGTTTTGTAAAATACTTTAATCAATAACACATAATAAACTCCCTCTGAAATTGATTAAAAGTAGCTGGAGTTGTCTAGCATTATAACCCTGATGTCCATGATAGAATCATGATGTACTGTGTAATTTAAATGCCCCTAAAACAGCTTTTCAAAGCTCAAAAAAAAAAAAAATTTCCTTATTCAGGTAATTTAACCTTGTTTGGTAATATTAAATAATAACTAATTATTTCATTGTTTATGAGAATGAAAAATTCTTTAAAATATTTAAAATCAAAATTACAACAAATTTGGCGATAAAATATTTTAACTGACACACACACACACACACACACACACACACACAAAATTTTTATGACCTCCGCCATGACTGTTACAAATATATATATATATATAATAGTCTACATCTGAAGTCTTGTTTCTATAGAAACAACATTTATTATCTTGATTAAAGTTTCTATAAGTATTATTATTTAAAATGTTATTGATGCAATATTTTGATTGAGTTATTTTTATCAAAAAATATCATTCTAATATGGAAATATATTTCGCAGCATTTTTTGGTTTTTCTCAAATACCCTAATGAAAGTTTTATTTTATGTATTTTTGAAATTATAATTTATTCATTAGTGATTTCTGTAAACTCAACTTTTTAAGTGTATCGATTGATTTTCTTTCCTTTTTGAGTCAATAAATGACATTATAACATACAATATAAGTAATATATTTTTTATATTACTTATATTGTATACAATATATGTAATATAATATAACATATATACAATATAACATATATACAATATATGTAATATAATATAACATATATACAATATAACATATATACAATATAAGTAATATATTTTGTATATTACTTATATTCTATACAATATATGTAATATAATATAACATATATACAATATACGTAATATATTTTGAATAAGTTTTGTTACAAATTCTATTATAATCTTTTGTCTATTTACGTTTGACTCAAATTTTGCATTTTTATGGTGTTTATGTATTTATCATTTACGAATAACATGAAAAACTCATAACTAATAAAAGGTACGAGAGCTACTAAAATGCCTAATATCTAAAAATTTTAGGCATTGGTGTAAGAAAATTTTTTCAATTTAACATTGAAGAGCTTAAAAATATTTAAAATAGAAAAATATTCTTCAAATTCTTTTCTGTTGTCTAATACCATTTTCAATACATATAAAGTTTCGGTGGGATTTTATGTTCTTGCAGTGTGTGTACACTCAGTAATACAATTTTTACTAGTATACATACATTCTTAGCGACACGTTCCTTCATTATATAATGAGCTTTTAGGGTTTGATATCTGTATTGGGCTACCCAATTGGATTCTGCGTGGAGTATGAGACTTGTATTGGAGATAATTCTACTGATGTTTCAGAACTTCGTATAATAGGCTTTAAATGAGATACCAGACTTACAACTACATGCGAAAATAATATGGCAACGATTATTGATTCTTTTAATAGGCATGTTACAAGGAAACTGAAAGGACTGAATGTACCGAAAACTGATAAATATAATAAAACATTTATTGTAGCATTTTTGTTCCATTTAAATTTAACTAACTTAAAACTTTTATTTTTCTTAATATTATTTCCCTTTTATTATATTTTGTTGTAAAAGTGTAACGACATTCTGTAGAACTGGAAAATGAGCAATTCATAAAAAAACTAACAAAAACAATTTAAATTTGATATTAAGAATATGTATTAAATTAATAAACTAGTATATATATATATAAATTTATATATATATTAATATATATATATATGTTACATTGAAGTATTAACTTGATATCATTTTTACAAATTTTAAAATTCTAATTACCATTACAAGAGTGCTATTTAAGTATAGATTCATTTAGTTAGTGGTACATTATTTTAAGTAAACGATTATGGGTAGTTTTAATACCATTTTATTTGATTTATAATATTTAATAATACTTGCATTTTTAAGTTCTAGATATGTATTTCCTAATTCTGAAGGGATATAAGTTACTCGACACTTATATTAAGGCGGGTGCTTATCCCCAAAATCACCGTTTTCGTGAAAGTGTTTCGAAAGTTTCTTTATTACTTTTTTTTTATCAAAGTCCACATATTTACGATTTCAAAAATAGTTTTAATTTATTTCTAATATAGTTGGTTAATGCATTAATGTAAGTATACAATTTTTAAGGAATATTAAAATCTTTATTTGTATTTTCTGGAAAACTGCGCCTAAAATATTTTTTTTGATTACGAAAAATTTTATTTCTTGAAATATATTTCGTATATTGATATGAAATTTTATCTCAGTTTTCTGTATACCTCTTGGTATGTTGTGAACCTCAAACATAGCATTTAAGTATATAACTATTCTTTTTGGAATTATTTTTATTCAAAAAAAGGGATATACATTTTTGTAAAATCATGTTGTGTACATATGTTGTAGTAAAACTCAGGAAGTTTAAGAGATAACTGCCTTTATTCTGCTTTTACATCAGAGATATATGTATATTAAGCATATTGTTTAAACAGATATTGTAATGTATTAATTAGAATTTGTTATATGAACTTTAGCGTAAATCTCAATTTTTACTAAATTTAAACAAATATGGCGTAAATTAAAAAAATAAAAAAAAGTCATTAAAATGACTTTTGAATTAATAACTTTATAGACTTTTGTAATTAAAAACATAAGTATTTCACAATAATTTCTCTCTCTCCCTTTTTTTTTTTTTTTTTTTTTTTTGTAAAAGTGCTTTGAGGGTAGGCATATTAATAATATGTTACCAAAATTTCCATATTTTATCACATAAAAAATTTAGGGTCTCATATTAATTCATATATAACAGTAAATATTATTTTCATCAAGACCATCTGTTTCTTAGGAATTTTATTCCAGTTCCAAGTACATGATACACGTTCAGGTAATCAGGACTGTTAGAGTCAATTATGATAAATAAATTGCACATTATGTGTCACAATATGGTGATAAAACAATTTTTTTCGAACATTTAATTTAATTATTCTACTTAGCGTAAAAAATAAAAGAAAGAAACAGTTTATTTAACAGCTTTTTCTATATTTCAGAAGAATAAGGAAATATTTTTCTTCAAGAGCGTATTGATAAAGATTTCTTACTGTGCGATAAATTAAAGTTTTTAAAGTAGATTAATCATTGAGTCAAATACGAACGAACGTGCAATTCATTATGTAAACTTCAGTTTAATACGTTGATTTAAATAACATTATACATCTATTTATTCAAATGAGTTATTTCTTAGGAGAAAAATAAAAGGTAAATAAAATCATTTAGATAGAATTTTTTAAAAAATGAGTCTCATTCACAACATGTTTTCAGTAATATTACAAGTATCGCAAGCGAAGCATTTAGAGTAATCTAAGGGAATTTTAATATTTAACACGTGATTAGCAAAAAACTAGGTATTTCATTCAAAAATGACATTAAATATCGTCAATAATGGCAATAAAATGTTTCACCTGCAAGCAATTTGGATTTTTCTGTAATATTTTCTTATTTTAACTTGAAATACGTTTATGAGGTACATATTAGATTAAAATCTTTTGTCCTATTTGAATAATCTTTTTATTGTTGTGGTCCATCTAGAGAGAATTCTGTTGAACTCATATATGCCAAGTATTTAATAAATCAAAAACTCTAATAGAATATAGACTAAGAACAAATAACTATATTTATTGCAACTAAATTAATTCATTAACCAACAATCATGCCTAATATCTTGGTTTCACTTATACCACGTCAATTATTATAAGAGGAATGTGAGAGAGTCATGGTGAAAGTTTAATAACGCAGTAGTCAGATATGGCTATGCTGCGGCAAACATGGTATAACTGGGAACTAGATGTTTTTAAAAAATGGAAAAAAAGATAAAAATTAACTTACAAGAAAGAAGATCGCAAGCAGAGAAGGATCGGTAAGGTATTTCGGGGGTGCGTCATACATATATAGTAAGCCCCATGGCGGAAGAAAAAGAATTCCTAGACTGCCTCGGGGAGTGATGACTGTACTTACCTGAAAAAGGTAAGCACCCAAGGCATATACTTTGAGGGAAAGAACAATGATACCTGGTATCTCATGATCACTTACAAATTAAAGTACAATGAAATGAAACTATTAAACTTGCATTGTAAAATTAAATTACATGCTAAATTTATATATCAGTACTAAATAATTTTAAGGTAATAAATCAGTTTTCATAAATATATTAGATTCACACTGCTTTAACTTCAGTGTAGCATAATACATTGTTAAGAATTTACATTTTCCTCTGTAATGTTTTTTCGTCGCTGAAACATTATTTAAAATATGAATAAGAAAGAAATATGTACAGGCGATTATTAAAAATGTATATTCTATTATGTTTTATTTTATCATTTTGCTTTTGTTTAAAATGAAAAATGGTTAATAAAATATTTACTAAATTTATGGTTGCTTAATCATCTAGAGATGAATTTTAAATAATATAACCTTCAGAATGACTTTAAAATTTAACTGACGAGATAAAAACCAGATAAAATATTTTACAATCCACCAAAAGACCACACCTGAAGTTTTATAGAGTATGAATTTAAAGCTGCTGAAACTCAACGTGATTTATAATGCAAAATCATTAAAATAATTATTCAATACCCAAAAATTTCTTAATTTAAATTTCCTCACCAGATGGAAAATAGGTTTAAAAATAATATATAATGGTATTAGATAATAATTTATCTTTATATGTATTAAAAAACAATGTATTTTAAAATAAGATTCAAGAGTAAAAAGTAAAATTACTGTCAATTAATCTATTTTAGAGATGTGTTTACTTATTTATATTTTTCTATTTTATGCCGACAAAGTTCAGCTTTCTACTGTGTGTATAAAAAACACAACAGTTTAAAATTTCTAATTTATCTAGTATTATTAAAAGCAATATTATTACTATGCTATTAGGATCAAGTGATTTACTTTGAAATCTGTGTTAATTTTCCTATATTGTTGTAAGGTTGTTAGACTTGAAAGATCGTTTTTATTTCCTAACCGTTTGTGAAAGAGAGAAAGTTAAGAAGAGACTTTTCTTTTAAAATGTTATTACTTGAATTGAAACTATATGTATTCAATTTGAATTCTAATTTAAGTTTAAAAATGATTGATTCTCTCGTATGACCATCATTGGAAATGAAATGATCTAAATTGTTTTGAATGAAAAGAACAGAATGATTCCTCGACAGTAATAAATGTTATTTTTTTTTAAAAAAATTAAATTACGCTCAAAGACCTAAAGCATGTTATGATATGTAGAATAATTATAAATAAATATATAGAAAAATTTAAGACACACATTCATTAAATATTTAAGTTGATATTATCATTAGATTTCAATGATATCTTCAGTTAACTAGTCCCTAACATTTGTTTTATTTTCAAAAGCATGAACCAGTCTTTTGATTTTGTTCATAATTTTGTCTATTGCAAGATACGATTATATGATAGAATATTAGAATTGTATTTAGTGATTTTATTAAAAAAAGTACATTGCTTCAGAATAATAAAGAATAATTAACCAAAAACAAAAACAAACAAATCAGAAAAAGAGATTCCCTGCTAATGTTAAAGTTAAAAGAAAATTATATTTGTCAATAACAAAGTTAGCTTTCACTCAAACTTAAAACTTTTCTAAATAACCTCATATATCAGGATACTACTGATTTTTATTACAAAAAATCTATATAAAATGGAGAAAAATGGTACATTTTTTTCTGACTTTGATCTGATATTTATGTTCTTTTTTGTGTATGGCTGAGTAAGATTGACGGTATATCAGGTTTATACACTCTGTTTCACTCAAAATGTCAAAGAGAAAAAAGTTCTTTCACCATTTCTTACAGAAAGATAGACATATATTCACATTTTTTCGAAAGGAAATATATTTTTAATACCCATGTCATGAATGAATTCATGTTCTGTCACTCGGAAGACAGTTACTAAAAGTTAAATATATGCTTATTTATGTATATATTTTGATAACTATTTCATTTTTACATAAGAGTATGAGGATTCTGATTTGGCTGCTTCGATTTTAAAAATATTTTTAAAGAAGAATAAACATACTTGTAATGAGCATTTAAAATGATTAGTATTAATTAAATATACATTATAGTACAGTATGTTGCATATTGTATGTATATTTTGGGAATATACATGTTCGTATTTGTGTTATTTATATTTATAATTCAATCACACTTTGTAAAATATTATCTGTAACTTATTTATATTTTTATCCCTAAAAGTCTTGATTTTTTTAATTAAAACTTTTTAATTAAAAAGAATAAAACTTGAGTTTGAGATCAATTTTTGTTACGAATTTTTAAATTTCAATTTATTTATAAGAAAGCTCATTTATTGAGCACATTAAAAATGTTTCTTAGAATATATATTTTATGCTTATTTTTCTTGGTATAAAGGTTTGCTCAGTAATCTTACAATTTGTTGGATAAGTAAATGTAAGTAAATATGATCTTAGTTTCATAAAGTCTATCAATCCATCAAGCATAGTTTCGCAATTAAAAGCATTTCTCCCGCCATTTTTGATGGGTTGCTTTAGAAAGTCACTTGTGTTTCTAAAAGGTACAAGTCTTGAGATTACATTTAAGCTGTTCTTAATCTAACATTAATGTCGACTTCGTGTAAGTATTCCGACAATATCTTGAAGTTTCTCCCATGATGTATATTAATTAATAATATGTTGTATTATAAAAGATTATACAGCTGGGAAGACAGTTAGGGAGAAAAGCAAATCCGAATAATTTGGTACAGAAAAGAACACGTTAATGGCAGACCACTGATTCAGATATTCTAGCTCTTTCAGATGAACTGGTTTGAAAGAATAGGTTGTTCTTTGGGTTCCTATTCCTATTTATAATCAACAAAAGACGAGGCAGAAGTGTTTAAGGAAAAGTTTGGATAGGAGGGAAAGACAACAATGTGTTAATAAGAAACCTAAAATTACCAAACGTAAGCACATCTTCCGTTAAGTTCTGCTGATCGCCTCATCGCAATAAACAGATATTCTCTGAATGGAATGAGGGGGGAGGTGTACATCTGAATTATATATTCTTAATAGAATACCCAAGGAGTGAACTATGTCTAGCTAAGGTTTATGTCTAGGTTAAGGTTTAGCTATGTCTAGCTAAGGTTCCCATTATGTCTAGCTAAGGTTTGAAGATGCAGGAGCCAAATCAGTCTTCTGCTTTCGGGTTATTTGAATCGTTCGAATTTCAAATGCTGTTCTTTTTCTTTTACCATGAGCTATTCTTTTACATCTCTTTTTGTATATTATTTCTTGAAGAATTTTGGTCAATAACATGGTCTAACTTTCAACTGAACCTCGTGGAATACGTTACAACAACACAACGTAGTTCATTTGATGAAAAATGTTTTTTAAGTGGAAACCTGATAGTTACAGGAGCTATATGCATATGATTCTTGTATCTCAGACCAATAAGTATTGAAGCTAAAGCCATTATTAATATTCGAAAGCATTTCATAATAAAACTGCTATTGGAAAAATTCTGTAGAAATTATTAGAATACGTTCAAACACTTTTTTCCTTCATAACAAAGCTGATAATTTGATCTGTATACAACGAATCAATTTGTGTGGTCAATGTTGAATGAATCAGGAAGTACATCATATCCTTCTATTGTATTTAAGAGTATTTAATATTTCTTTATAACAAGAATATGCATTTTGAGCTTAAAACAGTACATAATTATAGGAATACATTTTTCTTTCAAAGATTTTGGATTTCTGTTTGTATTTGTTTTTTACTTGAAGAAATTTCAGATAGATAACATTTTACTATGATTTATGGATAGGGAAATAGTTCTCCCTATTCTTCAGAATTCAACGCAAGTCCCATACAGGAGTACCAATAACAGTATCAAATGATGACTTTCAGATGAATCTGTAGCTCAAAATTCTTAAGGAAATGAACCAATAGAAAAATTAAAAGGCCACCACCACATATTTGAGCAACTATTCACAACTTCGTGAAATTCCTTTATTAATTAAACCAGTGATTAAGGACAAGGGACAAGTGACGTAGGAATGCCACCAAACTTAGAATAATGAAGAATTCTCCAATTACTTATGTTCTCTTTTGATACGCTGGAAACAAAAATTAAAGATATTTTACTGGACCTCTCACGAATTTTAAGTATCTTGACACTCTTTGGCCTTCCCGTCAACCAAATATTAATGATATATTGTATAGGTCAATTGAAGTACTGGAATTGAAAGGACAACTAGGCGCATAAATACCACCATTCCTTCATCTTCACCTGCAACATCTTCATAGACATAACAACGGACCAAATAATGGGGATAGAGGCCGTTAAAATTTAAAATGAACTTCCTAATGATCTAAGACAAGAATACGAAACAAGTCTTCTCAAATGCTTTACACAGCCTGAGTTTAGCATGCATTAATCATCTGGAGCAGGAGTTTAAGAAAAGATATGCTCCTCTTGAAGCCGGAGACTGAATTGTTGTGCATAATTATTATTAAAAGTTTTCTGCATTTTGTTAATTATTTCCTGCATATTTCAGATTTCAAAACGCTATTATTAAGCATAATGATCAGAAGTGATATACTTATATGATTTTTTAAGTGTTTTGTGAACATTTACCCGTTAATTGTAACTAAATAATTTATATATATATATATATATATATATATATATATATATATATATATATATATATATATATACTATTAAAAGATAAAAATAAATTATATATATATATATATATATATTCGAACATTAAAATATATAATTACAGAAAAAGTTTAGAAATTTAAGTATTTAAAATAGCAAGAATATCAATACTAAATTTTTAAAAAAAGAAAAAACAGTATAATTACAAATTTGAATTTCTTTAAATTGCTATAAAAATATTAAAAATACAAGAATACAAATTAGCATATAAATGGTAATTAATATAATAAACTATAACATTATAAAATTTAACAATATTTAATACATATGAGTAAAAATAAAACATGTAATTTAGAGTATAGAATTACCCCAAAATGGCCTTAATAGGAAAATTTTCTACTGAAACGACAAGACATAAATCAATAAAATAGAAGAGTAAAATGATATAAAACAATTAAAATTATCGGTTCAGACAATTCGACTGAGAAATTCATGTTTGTTTTTTGTATTATGGACCCAAACATTTTTCTTTACATATCACTTTATAACAAAATTGTACAAAACCAAATTCAAGTAAATAATCTAATCCCGGAAAGTAAATCTACCAAAAAAACAAAAGAAAGTTTAAGTAAAGGAATCAAAATTCTTTTTAGCAAAAATTAAAGTAATCTGTGAAAAATAATTTTTACATATTTATACATTTCATGATATACTTATAAACTTAAAAAGAATAGATTTTTAAAAATGAACAAGAACTAACAAGAACAGTTCATCCAAAATATCCATCCAAAAAATTTTCTTCATTATAGTACATTTAAGCCTTTTCGTTCATCTTTATTTTTTACAACTCCTCATAGATGAAATTTTGTAACGGAGAATATCGTGTTTTTTCAAAATCTGTTTTAGTATAAAAACCTATAGACTTCGCCTTTTCTGAAACTGAGTGATACGCGTGGACCTCTTATTCAAACTGAATTTATAGTATTACTTTTAAAATGATTAACAACACCTTCCGTTACCGTATCCCCAATTAATATTGACGGAAGAATCTGGCAATAATGGTATAAAGTGAAATTTCAAATAAATAAATTAAAATGGTATTGTGTGGCTCATATTTTAACTCCATTACAGTCCACATTTAAATTGAACCTAAATTTGTCATAAAAGAATTCTCGATAAGAAATTACATTTTCAATAACACAAGCAATCACTATTTGTCTATTAATGTATTTGAGGTATTGTTTTGGTTGTTTATATTGGAGGTATTCATTCGTTATGCTTTATGTTTTAAAAGATAGATTTTAAGTAAAGTTTCAAAAGTGTGAAATATGAGACATAATGGGAAAATGAGTTTTAAATTTATACAAGAAATAAAATGTTATCTTAACATAAGATAAAAAGAGGCTTTGGACAAGTAAATATTATGGATATCAAAATAATTAAATTGTCTGGTTAATTTTAACATTAAATTTAATTTTATCTATGTATTGATAACAATAATTTTTATGTGAATTTGTATCAATATATATATATATATATATATATATATTATCTTTTAGTTCAATTAAAAATATGAAAGATATTATATTTATTAGTATTTGACGTTATAAGTGAAATTAAATTCTAAATAAAAAGTAAACACAAGATTACATGTCAATAATATGATAAAAATTGCATTATTTACAAAAAACATTATATACTTTTTTATAGTTGCATTAATTTTGAAGAAGCTCATACATGTAATTTTTTTATTATAAATATATATAATATAACAATTATTCGTAAACAATTTTATATTTATATTTGTAATTTCTTATTCCGAAAGTTTACTTTAAAATGAAAATTGGGAGAGATGTTATCGCATTTTTTGGACGCTGTCAGTCAAGTTAAATTTACTATGACTAGGAAACATTCAAAATTACTAGCTAAAGATAAATATCTCTTTTTGTAAATAATTAAATTATTTTTTATGGAATAAAATTCGCATATAATTCTTACTTTTATTAAATTTGTTATGAACTGTTAAGATGAACTATTATTCTATTGTCCTTAAAAACAATTGAAGCTTATGGAAACTTAAATAATTACATGCTTTCACTGTTGTTTACTATTCAATATAAATACCAAATTTTTTCTACACATTGCTGACATTCCATCATCTTTTAAGCGTACTTTTCAATTTTAAATCTCACTTTTTTACCTTTAAAGCTTTCTTGAAAGTCCACTGAGAGCTCAAACACATTTTGGTGTTTCAAAAGTTCTTGACATGTGTCACTTAAACTTTGAAACAATGCTATTCTTTAGAATTTCATGAATTATGAAATTTCGGGAAAAAAAAGAAATAAATGTTGTCCTATAATACTTTCGAAATTTAAAATTTAACTCTAGCGTAAAATTTATTGCTATATTTCCAGTATATTTTTATATATCTGCTGACACGTTTCAACAGAAAAAATAATTTAAAAGTTTTACAAAAGAAACAGAATATAGAGAACTCCATTTTGAATTTATATTTTGAGCTTTAAGACGCATAAAATGCCTTCCATACACGCCGTGGATATAGAAGTCACTAATTTTGAAGTGAAAAGAATCAATTACGGGACTATTTTTAAAACTACACTTATGTCTACTTATTGAAATTGTCGTCATCACTTTTTGGTGCTACAAATTTTGTCATTGTTATGTGATAAAGGATTCCATTTGGTAAGAAATTGTATTTAAATTATTTCTCTTATACCTTGTATATCTTATATCTTTTGATATTTTATTTAGTAAAAATATTGTGTTATTTTATTTTTTCAATACTTTAAAATATGTTTTCAGTTTTATTATAATTTAACCATTTATATTTTACGAGGTCTGTTTTTTCAACCTCCGAGGGACCACAAAAAAGAGTATAGAACAATGTGAATTTGTTACCGAAAGTTATGTACAAACATAGTTACTCTTAGACATTATCACCATGAAGATTTAAGCATTTATGATAACGGTAGATGAGATTTCTATCCCCCTCCTTGAGTAACGTTGCCGCTAATGATGTGAAATGGACTTGCATTTTGTTTTGAAGCTCCATTTCTCTTCTTTAATTTTAAATGACTCTTCTCAGTCGTCGTAAATGTCTGTCAATAAACAGCTGCTTTGCTAGTAGTCCTCAGTTCCATAAACTCAACAAAGAAAGCACCTTCTTGGTCCAAAAAACCCATCGCCTTCTGCTGTGGTAGTTAGTTTGAACAAGTTGGCATTCTTAGCCTCCTTTATGGTGAACTTTTGTTCACCCGTCTTTAAATCATCTCCATCATTTACGCACACCAACACTCGTAAGGGTTTCATATATACTCGACTAATTTTTTGGTTAATTTAGACTGCATGATCCCCTTCTGCCTGAAGAAAGAGAATAACACTACACAACTTGTACTTGGAGAGAGTATCAATTCTATCATCCATGTGTGAGTGCCTACAGCTCAGCTTAGAATCGTGAGATGGCGTAGGTAATAAGAGTGATTATAGTTAAATAGATGCGCAGTTGCCTACCGTGCATCTCCACCTCCTACCATTTGTCTAGTTGTTTAGCGCTCGATCAGGGGTTGAAAAATAAACAACCTTCATAATTTAGAATATTATAACTTATTTTTGATCCCGGTAGTCTAAAAAGTAAAAGCATCAACTTTATGGCTGGGGTCTCGAGTTGATTCAAAGAATCGAGTGCTCATTGAATCCAAAGTTATCATTTGGATTAACAAATTATTAAATCAAACTAGGCCTCAAATTTTTCAAATGTAGGGTAGGAAAGTCTAATGAGTGAGATATCAATAATGATGACGTAGGCAATAACTTGTGCTTTGTGATGCTATATCGTCAAGATAATTTTTTTTTAGTTTTATGGATAGGAATGCATTTCAGAATTTTCAATCAAATTTAAATTTTAATTATCTCAATAAAGTTAATACTGCGTCCATTTCATGTAAAAAGCTAATTTTAAATTGAATTATCCATATATACATGGGAAATAATTAAAACCGTATAAATGTCAGTGATAATATTTGTAAAATAATTCAAAAATTTATAATTAATTGCATAAGTGAAAAGTAATTGAGAAACATATCACATGATAGTATGAAAAATATTTCTTCTGATGATTCTGAGAAAAGTTTTACTTCTTATGTTAGTATCAAATTATTATCTATTGTAAAACTATATATTAGTTAAAAGGAAGACACTTCACATTAAAAAATTCAATTATACAGCAATTAAGTCTTTACAGGTACTGTTAAATAGGAATTTTTCGGCACTAAATGAGGAAAGTATGCATGGCGTTTGAAAGCTATGTAGAAATAGAATGAGAAAAAAAAAACTATTTTTCAATAATATTTTTTCTTCAAAATTGCTTAATATACTTGTTTTATAAAAGTGTATGGTAAAATTGTACATTAATGTCCCTTAAATATAATTTAAATGAAAAAAAATTATGAGTTCATGAAATTTTTAAGCTTATCTAATATACGGAAAACGAAAGGCAATGAAAATTTCACAAAATTTCATTATGTGTATTTCATTTCATACTAATTGTGATATATTTCTCATTCACTGCAACATTTGACATCTAGTATTACTTGAATGTAATGTTTTATATTTTAAGTATAAATTATATTTCATAATTTTCTTCCTACGTTTTCTTTAATTTTGATTCATTTTTATCTTTTTCTTCTCTTTTGATTCTTAATAAATTTTGATACAACAGCAGCTTCATTAAATGCAATGTATCCAACACCATTATCCCCCCCCATTACAATGACATTTTCCTATTTTACTATAAGAATTCATCATTATATCAAATTAGAGTCCCGAGTATACTCATTTTTACAAGTTCTAAGTTAACCGTATTCTTCGTTTCATGCGTATTGTTTCAAGAAACTAATCAATTATTTGAAATATCTTACATAAACAATTTAATTTTATTGTTCATAAATTGCTTTATTTTTGTTTATATAGAAAAGTGAATGATTCCTTATATTCAACATTTTCTTTATTAAAAAAAATATGACTCAAAAATTATATTCTTCCTGTTCTTTTATAAATAATGTATAATTCGATTGCATTTCATAAAAATCAAATATAAATACTATATAATACCAGAAAGTTTTAATTACATTTTATCGTTTTTAAGAAAACATTATGGATTCTACTATCCAGAAAAATTTAAGCCAAGAATAAGAAAATTAAGTGGTTAAATGTAGAATATTTATTTCAAGTACAAATTTTAATTTTTTTCTTTAAGGTTACTAAATTCATTAAATCAATATTGTTTTAAATAGGAATGATTTCATCATGGCAATTGATACTTGTGAATGGAAATTCAAAGCTTTAAAGAATACTAAAAAGTTGGTTTTCACTCCTGGAATAATATAAACGAGAACAGTGCTTCTAGTATTAAATATTGTAAGTAGGTCAAGTGTTGGTATGAAAGAGCTAAGCGTGTAATATATATGTAAATTGATCACTCCAAGGTGACAAGAAAAGTACTTTTAACATTTCACACATCTATTGCTGAATTGAAAGATATTTCTGATTTTTATTTCTGATATAAAATCAAACTGGCGCTTTTTAAATCTTCTCTGATGCATACAAATGACTTTCTTCATTTTTTTTTATTTTTGGCCATGACTTTTCTTTTTTTCTTTGCAAATCTGGATTTTAAAAAGTACACGTGTTGAAAGAATCTGATTTTGTTGTGTATGTTATATGTTAAGCTTATGCTTCGTTGGTTGTACTAAATGTTCAACCAGTGTTTTAATAATTTTTGATTAAGTCAAAATGACTTTGTAAAAAGATTTTGCTCTGAAAAATTTCTATTACGGATTTCGTTGTCCTTTAAATGAAACTCTAAATATATATATTTAAGTAATATGTTTTAAAATAGTCTGTCGAGATATGTCTCTAATTATAAGTAATTTGTCTAGTATCGTTAAATTTTCTTTATAAAAGATACAGGATCGTATCGTACTTAGTCTTAAATTAATTTTAATTTCTTACACTCTAATTTTTTAAATTAAATGTTAATTAATAGCAATAATTTTAGAAAAGACTTAAGCAACCGAAATAAACTGTTCTCCGACTCTTGTATTTTAAATAAAATTTTTGAATAGTCAATAATGTAAACCTCTATGAAATAATAATTATGAAAAGTAAATTAAAATTTTGTACTATAAATATATACGTAATTGTCATATTAGTCTAAGTAAAGAGCAAGAATTCTTATATATAAGTTACAAAATTTATTTATATGTAATGATAAATCGAATGAATGAAAGAATTAAGATACTGCGTATATTTTGATTTTAGGACGATATCATACTCAAACTTCAATAATAGGCAAAATATGACGAGAGGCACGAATTAAGTAGTATTTAAAATACCTTTATAGTGTATGAAATTAAAAAAAGTTATATTAATTTTCCTTCCTTTATTTTCTTATATTTTATGGAAAAAAAAGACTTAAATTGTTAGTCAAATACGAAGAATTAATCTATATTTAATTTCCTTTAACCATAGGAAATTAACTGTATAAAAGGAATATCAGATCTTAATATGTGAGCAATGAATGTTGTAAATCAAGTGATCTCTATTCAAGAACATTGGTCGAGATAAGTTTATAAAATTAAAACAAAATAAACATTATAGAAATGATGTTTCATTTCAAACATAGTTTGTATATTTGTGACCTATTATTTAGATTACACGAAATATTCGTGATATACGTAAAATACATTAAATGATCCAAATGCAGTATCTTGATTTTTTACATCGTATGAATCGTCATATTATGTTACCTTTTGCCATAACTGTCGAGACAGAGTTTTCTTTTGATCTGAATTTTTCATATGATATGAATTTATTCTCTAATATTATTTTTATATTTGCTATCGTGTTTACTTTTAGTTTTCTGCGTTGTATACACAAATGGGTTGACTTATATCTTTGTATTCAAAAGGAGTTATCAGATGTAGTAAAGAGTAAAGATTATTGCGATTTGAGAAAATGATTACTGCTGTGAGGTTTTTCACTTCCTCTTATATTTAAAATATTACGAAATAGAGTTGTGACTGAGGTTGATCAAGCTTAATTATAATGATTTTGGAGTGTAGAATACTTTTCTTGCTTTTCGAACTCTTTTTTTTTTTTTTTTTTCTATTCATTCTGCCCAATTTTGAAAAGTGATACCATTGTAATTTCCTTAAGCTGATGCTAACTTTTGTTTTGTCTCTCAAGTTGTGAGTTTTAATATAATAGCGTATTTTTTAAGTACAAACAGTTTCAATATTAAAAAAGGCAATTGCAGTTTTTTCTGCTATTTTATTTTTCTAAGAAAGCATGCACCTTAAACTACTATTCAACAAATTTTTTCAACTATTAAGGTACTTATCACATCGTGCAAACAACTTTTCGATTCCATCTTTTTAGGTATCTGCCACCTGATGGGCTAAATTCTATTCCACGGCTATTTTGAAATTGTCATCTTTTTCATTGTACTAACGGACTAAATTCCTTTTCAAATTCAGGAACAATTGGTAATCGCTGGGCACCTGATCAGGGCTATACTGAGGTGAGGAAGCTACTTTCGACTATATAATCCGATGAAATCTTCGGTTTGACGAGTCACGCGTGGACGGATATTGTCATGCAGCAAATAATCCCTTTACTGCGCATGTCATGCCTTTGGTTTTGGTTTGTACTAGGCAGTTTTGTCACTGTCTCACAATATGTCGCGGAAGTTATTATGCCATCCCCCGAGGCAAGACATCCACAAACAACATACCATGCCTATCCCAAAACTCAGTGCACATTATTTTGCGTAATCAAATTGTTGAGCTTCAATTTTTGGGTGATGTTGTATGCCTCCATTCCATGGATCGCTGTTTTGTTTGTGGTGTCATATGTCCAAACACTTCATTTATTTCTTGAGGAATTTCGGCACTTTTATGACTTTTATTTGCTTAAAGTGACTCATGACGCATATTTTACAATTGGTGGCATTTTCAATTGTATGAGGCACCTTAAATGCGCTTAGAAAAATTGGATACAGAAGAATATTTCTGAGCTGGTGTTTGTGACTAGTCCACAGATAGAGTCAGTGCACTGGAGTGGAAAGGCGACCGTAGCACGGCAGCTGCCATTCTTAAAAACGGTGATTACTTAACACACGCCTAATAATTTGTTATAATAAAAGGTACTGAAAAGTTTTGAGTCTGTCTTTCGTTAGCATCTAGCATCATAGAACTTTAAAACTATTTAAGAGCTACAAAAGATTAGACCTGATGTAGTGAATAATACTTTTAGAATTACATTTTTATTTTGTTTCTTAATAAAATATTAAGAAGAGTTGTAATATCAGTAAATCATACGGAATCTTGTTAATACTAAATCGCTTGAATGTCAAGAGACAGGTAACTGAGTTTAAATTCCGAACAACCAGATCAAGATAATGGAACAAATTCAAGTTTCTATTAAATATTTTGTTCATTAGTCTTTAATAATCAGAACGATTTGGATGAAATAAGATTTCACATCGTAAAAATAATATTTATCAAACGAAACTTTTTTTTCTCCTTAATAATGAATGCGACTTTTATGAAATATCGAGCATCAATCAATTATAAATTTTTATTTTTGTATACAGTACAATATATTACTTTTAATGACTTTATTTAAAGCGAAAACCTCGACCAGCTTTTTCTTATAATATACTTTATTATTATATGTATTCAATACAATTTAATTACATTTTCTTATGGGAGTTTAAGATAAATTTATTTTTAGAGTAAAATATTTCTTATCATACACACATACAAAAAATGGGGAATGTTACAAATAGAGCAAAAGCTTACATAATACATACAATATTTGAAGAAATACCATTTGAAAAAAAAAAAAACTATCTAGGTGATCAATTATTGTACACTGGTTTTCACAATTAAGGGAATTTGCATATTTTGTAGAATTTCATGAAAAGAATTGAACGAAATGCAAAAATACTGTTTAGAAACAAAGATACAAATCTTGTACGTCGAATATGTAGGCGTATACGTGTATGGCAATAGAAGTAGTTCAAAAAATAGGATTTATAAGCTCGCTTACCAAAATCCGCATTTCGTTCGCCAGCACATTTCGCCGAACTCCATGGTGTTTTTTTTTTTTTTTGCAACAATATCTTTAATAAAAATTCAAACTATAAAATTGAGTAACGATTGACGTTTAGATGATGGAATGAGGTAACGAATTGTGGGTAGGCTAGAAGCAGGCTAGTCTCAAATCCAGATTTGAAGAGAATTCGATTTAACTCCCAACGTCGTGTACAACTTATGGAAACAGTTTAAGGATACCGAATCCGTCGAAAGAAAGTCTGGGCAAAGTCGCTCAAGAGCCTTGACGGCCAGAGAAGATCACCATTTATTCAATACAGCGAGGCGTAACATGGATACTACAGCTTCTCAAGTCTTTCATGAGTTATATGCAGCCACAATAACCCGAGTTCCAAGGGTGACTGTTTCCAGAAGACTTATTGAGAGAGGGCTGTTTGCAATCAGACATGTTGTTTGCTTCCCGCTCAGTTCTGCAAACAGAAGAATCTGCTAAAGATGACGCAGAATCAATGGGTGACCATTCTCTTCACTGATGAGTCCCGGTTCAGCCTAACTGGTGATTTTCTCAGTACTTTCATATGGAGAGAACCAGAGATCCACTACCTGCCCTCTAAAGTCCAAGAAATCAACCATTACGGTAAGGGAGCTTGATGGTCTGGGCAGGCGTCATGTTGTATGGTCGCACACACCTCCATGTCTTTGAAAGAGGCACTGCGACTCTTGAGAGGTATAGGGAAGATGTCTTGTAGCCCTATATCAGCCTTTTCAGAGGTCCAATTCATCCTGATTTCCTCTTAATGGATGACAACGCGAGATCACAAAGAGCTCAGATGGTCGATGAATTTCTGGAAAGTGAGAATAACGGCCGGATGTATTGGCCAGGCAGATTTCCAGACTTTAATCCTGTAGAGCATGCTTGGTACGCACTGGGGAATTGAATTGAAATTCGCAAGCCCCTTCCGAGAAGCATTCAAGACCTGAAAACAGTATTGCTGAACGAATGGGACCAATTACCACATGAATTTATAAACTCCTTTATTTCCAGCATAAAATCACGTTGTGAGGCCTATGTATCTGTAGGACGGGACCATACCTCCTATTAAACCATTTTTTTTGGCTCTGCAACAGCTGTTTCATATCTTGAGATTACGATGAAGTTTACGCATGATCATGCGTGTGTATTATAACTGTTGAATGTTTATTTTTTGCGTTATATCAATCCTACGTATACACCAAATTTCGTTAAAATCTGTCCAGTAGTTTCAGAGATAATCGCCAACATCGGAAAATTTTCTTAATTTTGAACACCAGTGTATATTCAAACATAATATCACAGAAATATTTTCTTGATCCTTCAATTGTTGTGTCTATTACTAAAGCACATTAAATGAAATATAGTATCTTTTTAAGAAGCGGAACAGAAAAATATTTGAAACGCATGTTATGTAAAAAAATGCATAACACTCAACATTTATGTTCTTGAAAACTAATACTTAGTCTTAATACTTTTGAAAAGAGCGCAAGACAAGTTTTTTCTCTTTCCAAAAATTCTAATAGTGATGTACTTCAATTCTGGGAGAAATGATGACAAAAAAATGTTACAGAAACTCACATAGTAGTATTCTCGAAATTTGGCTTTTCAAAATACGTAAAGACGAAATATTTTTTTTTATTTCCTTTTCAATGGATTTCAATCTGAAATGTTCGAATTCTCAGAAGTGAATCACAGTTCCGAAGGGTAAGTTAATATGCATGGGGTTTCATCGAATGTAGAAAGGAAAAAAAAATATTTTCGTATCCAAAGAGAGGAGCTTTGTAAGGTTATGTGGTTCTCATTCAATTCCTTTCAAAATGTCAGAAAAAAATATTCAGAAGTTTATTTTCCGTTTCTTTTTTTTTTCAGTAAGAATCTGTACGTCTCACTTCTGTTTAATTTTGAATTTTGCTTGACGTGAGGGAATAGGAAGATTTAAATTGTTTAAAAAGTTTTTGAAAATAGGGCAAGGATAAACTCCCTTGTAGCTGCTAATTGAATTTCGTTTTTGAAAGGACAGAGACAAAGGACAGCAAACACGTGATTTACTATTTCTCTAAAAAGGTTCTCCACTCTTAAACATATTTTAAATTGTTCTCCCAAAATACGTAATTTTGATTCTAACTAATGTGTTAATTTAGATACAATTTATCGTCCTGAAGGTGAGAATACCTTTGAGAAGAAAACGATAGCCATTTGAAAAGGTGGACGCCTTTGAGAAGGGTCGCATCGTAGGACTGCTGAAAGCAAATGGATATTCCACCGGATTAAGTATCATATCGATCACGCAGATGTTACAGTTTCGCACTGTAGCGGAAACATGCACTATTGTACTGTTAAACGTAAAATGAGGAAATTTTTTTTAAAAATAATTAATAAGTTATTTGAGTCTCAGACTCTATAAATTAGAAAAAGAAATTTAATTTCTATATGGATATGATATTTCTAAAAGGTAAACGTTTTAAATTGTTATCAATTGTGGAAAATGATACGATTAACATTTTTGCAAAATTCATCGTATTTTCTAGACTAAAATATTATTTGTAATAAAATCAGGTGAAATGAAAGTTAAAATTTTCAAGCTGAAACATGAAAATTTGTTGTTAAATAACATTTTTATTAACATTTCTGTTTTTATGTGCAAATTTTAAAGATCATATACAATTTAAAATAATTGCATAGGTCTTAAATATAAAGAATATTGAATACATCTATTTTTGTCTTAACTGTAGAGGTAGTTTTAATGCAGCAATAAAAATCAAAATTGCTTTATCTAATTTCGGAGGATTAAAGTGAATTTCAGATTTTTTTTAAATGCTTATCATTGTATTTAAACGTTACATAGGTTTTAAGAGAGGGAAGTAACGTCATTCTTAACCAGCCAGTATGTACAACCAGCGTTTTCAATTCTACTTAGTCTGAATTATAATTTAGTAACGATCACAGAATTTTAACAACCTTACTCTTCTAAATTTCCACACTACATTGCCTGTTGGTGTTGAAAGCATAAATTACTTGATTTTATTTAGAATATTTAACAAACTTTTATTAATCATCATGCTTTGAAGACTAATAACTTGTTATGAGAATCTGGCTACCAATTTGTCCTACCACATAGAAACATAACGGTGCTCAGAATTGCGTAATTGTATTGCTTTGTTATATTTACTTGAAAGAGAATATTTGAAAGCAATTGAATAATATTTTTAAGAGAATATGAAAATGAGAAAATATACGGCACATAGGAAAAGTCACAAACTTGCAGCAAATTTTTAGAGAAATTCAGTTTCTTTTTCCAAATGTAATTCACTCATGTGCAACTTTTCGTGATTATTAAATCCTTTCTTCAAATAAAATTAAATGCTTTATCTTATTATTTACTTTAAACAGAATGTGTTGGAACCTGAGTGAGCTTCATTTTCTGTATAGTATTACCGGTAACTTATATTGTGATGAATGTTTTCTAATTTCCTGAATATATATATATATATATATATATATATAAGAAATGAAATGAACCGGGATGAATGTAGTTGAATCATATCAGATGTTTTCCAGGATTATCATAAAAATTCTAGGTAATTTAGTTTTGGGAATGAAAAAGTTTCGTGCGAGATAGAGTCACTAAATTTAAGTGGAGCTAAATGAAACTATCATTTATATCAATACTTCATAAATGTTGTGTTACATTGAAATAAGATAATGAAACAATATGTGAAATGTGAATTATATATATTTTTACCAGCTCTTTAAATAAGTAACTTTAACTAGTGCTGGATAGTATAAGTAAAATATTTTTTGCGCATATATATTAATCTGTATCATGAATTTAAAAACAAGTCTTGATAATTGGAAAGTGGCGATCATCTGCTGAAAAAGGTTTAAATGAAGAATGAAGTAAATATTTTACGCAAAAACAAAATTAAAGTTTCAATTAAAGCTAATTTTCTTCTTTTGCAAAGCTACTTAGAAGCAATAATAAGCTCTTAAAATCGAAAGGTTTTCGAAGTTTGGTCATAGTATTACAAATTAAAAAATAAATTAAAAGTGGAAATAAAATTTCAATAAAAAGTCTTTTCCTAATTTTACAAAGGTACTTGAAAAAGATCAATTTTAAAGTTTTTAAAGCTTTAACTTAGGATTAAAAATGTTTCTATTCTAAGAAATTGAATGATTATTTCTTTTGATTTACATTTTATTTACCATTTGTAAACTATGCCCATTTCTTAGACAGTGTAGAATATTTATGAATACTATCAGTGTAGAAGTGATGAAAAAATTAATGTAATTAGTAGCATTTGGAGTACCAAATTATGTAATTACGTTTATTTCGCTCTTTTTCCAAAATACTTTATCTTTACGTAAGTGAAAGAAATAGTTTGATGAAAACTTTATTTTGAAACTCTTCAGCATGAATTTCTTATTATAGCTTATTTTCCGTATCGTTTACATATTGTAACGATCATCCGTCAATCTTAATTTACTTAGAGTCGAGATTTAACAAATTTTAAATTTGCTTAACATATTTCGAAATGTAATTGAATCTCAATAGTTGACAAGAATTAAAAAAAAGTCTAAAAATTCACGTCATATGTAATCAAAAGAAGTAAGTTAAGCTTTTAGTTTTCATTTAATCGAAATAAATACTTATGAATTCATTTGTAATTAAAATTGAGTACTATGTATTCATACTTAATGTACGAAAATGGATGTTATTTTTTAAATTCCTATTCTAATGAGTTACCGGAAACTATTTAACTACCTTAAAAAAATTAATAAATCCTCGATATTGAAAAAACTATATATATATATATATATATATATATATATATGCATACATACATACAAAGGACATTATATAAGAACTGAGAATTACTTTTTTACATGGTGGCAACACCATGATACTAAATAATTAAAGTGCAGGTTACTTTTTCAAAATATTAACTGAACACTTATAAATATCCTAAACGAAACAGAAAATTTTATTTTCCTGATTTCGTGCTTGTTTAAAAAACGGTTTTTATATGCCCTACAGAAATGGAGGTGAGTGATTTAGAATTAGACTGCGAAAAAAACCGAATCTGCTGGAAATATCACGATGATTATTTTCTTTCATCATAAAAGAGTAATCTACTAGCATGCTGTTTCTCCAAAAATTACTGTGAATGGTGAATATTATGTTTAACTTTTTTTAAAATTATTTGACAACACATATCGAAAAAGTTTTATAAACTGGTAGGGAATTGAACATTACATAACGTTCGGATGTCGCTAATTCTGTTCGGCAATATCTTTCAATATCTACTTCTGTTTAGCAATACCAATCAAATATTAAAATCATTCCATACCCCCCTTATACTTTAGATCTTGCAACATGCGATTTCTGCCTGTTTTTGACTTTGGAGGCAGGATCATGACAGAAAGTGTAATACAAAGTCAGACGTTATTTCAGCAATGTAGGGTTCTTTGAAGCATCTTCCAGAAAAAAAGCTTCTCTACTT
>BMAW01019810.1:0-20115 GCA_019974015.1 Nephila pilipes
AATAAAGTGATATCACATTGACAATTTTTCTTACTATATATCAATTTCTAAATAGAACAAAACACTGCTGTACTTACTTTCTAAAAATTTTTTACTATTTTAAAATTAAAATCAGGACCAAGTTATAGAAATTGCAGCAAAATATCAATATACGATGTTTGTAAAAGTCATACAATATTTTGCGTATATTGGAAAAATGTGTAGAATTATTGAATATGTGTCCTTATTCATAATTTCAGATAAGATTAAAAACTTGTATCCGAATCAGAGAGAAAGTAGTAGATGACTCAATTCCCATACATTTCACAATAGATGTCATAATTCAGTTCAAGAGTTCAGCGATAATATTAGATATAATAAATTGAGCGATAATTTTAGATGCAATACTTGTAAATTAAACGATGATGGTAGGTGTAATAAATAGAAAATATGATTGATGAAATTCTAGGAGCTTAAAATCTAATAGGATATCACCTAAAAAAGTCCCTTTTTGCTTTTGAAGTTTGTTGAGGTTCAGCAGTACTAGACAAATTAAGAGAAAATGCCTCACATTTTTTTTCTTACAAACACTTCGCAGGAAACAGCAGATCTGTTTTTAAATCAAATGACAAATATTTCGCAAGCACGGCCAAATTTTCAGCATTATCTTGAGTTTTCAGAATTGGTTCAAATGTTGTGGACTGTCTAAATCATAAATGTTCATCTCTCGAACTCTTACAAATAAAATCCAATTTTAATATCACGGAAAACGCATGATAAACTTTTTAAAATGCTGTTAGATATTGGAAAAAGAATAGCTGAATTTCTGAAGTATTTAAGTAACATCTTGCAGTATTGTTGAGTAGTTTCTCGAGGACATTTTCTGAATTATTTATTTGATTAACATTATGCGCCACATATCTTTAATTTTGTTCAATTGTTATTTACTGGGTGACACTAGAGCTTCTTTACAAATATTACGGAGTATAATTTGGAGTTTCTAACCGGCATATCTCGCCGGCTAAACTTTAATAGTTTTAATTGATGAGTAAAAATGATGTTAGATATCATGGATGGAAGGCGAAGACGAATTATCCACATTAAGTTTAATAATTGCTGTTGAATGAAAGAGAGGCTCCATTAGACTCATTTAAGGAGACCAGAGACGCATTTTTTGCCTTCACGGTCAAGGCAAAAGAGAGAGAACGTTATCTTGCTTAGAAGGGATTTCTTTAGCTCTTGTGGTATTGGATGAAAAGATTCTCAGTGACTTTAGCTGCAGACATTAAATACCATAAAGATTATCCCTAAAGCTTCGAGTCATGAGGAAAGCTCATTTGGCAGATTTTACGAACATGTGCTATGAAATACTATGATCCATAGGTCACTAGTTCTGCTCTTTAGTAGTAATAACTTTGAAAATTTTGATTTGCACGTTCGAGCTGTTTTTGGCTCTTGGTGAACATGGATTGGCGCCTCATGAATTTCAGTGGCATTTAAAGTGTTAGCACAAATATTTTTGCGAACTTCTTATTGCTCAAACATGAAAATCTTAGGCACCTTTTTGGCACAAACATTTTGCATAGTAAAATTGTTATGTATATGTTAATTGTTTTGCCGTACTGGCTTTTCTTTTCAATACATACAGTCTTAGCAGTCACACAAATACTTAACTGACGGTCGATCGAACCAGCTTACCGTTTTTTTCGATATTGTTATCCCTTTATGACGTGAGAGGATGACCAAAACAAGAATCCTCTTCTTAATTCTTGAAAACGCTTAAACCACTCATGCACACGCGATAAACATTCATTTCCATGCACTTCCTTCAATAAACTATAAGTTCCAGTAGCCAGTTTTCCAAGTTTCATGTGAAATTTCACAACAATTCGTTACTCTATTGTTACACTTATCATTTTTCCGACCAAACAAAAATAACTCCAATGCGAACAAAGGATACGGGTTTGATTTTATGAAGCGAGAGGCACTACATTCGAAAGTGAAGGATTCACACTAAACAGCAGTCGGTCGCTGGCGTTTGGCGCATACGTAATTCTTCTGTAGCAGGGTCGTTAATTAATAACCACACCCAATATTCTAGATTACAAAAATTCACAGTTTTTTGTCAATGGCTCTTTATTTATATACTTCCTTGGCATCTTGCCCTGTGAGCGATTTAAACTTCTCTCAAACATACTTCATCTTGTAATTCATTATGTGTTAAATCAATGTTATATTCATATATGTTAGATTAGATTCATATATGTTTGATTAGATTCATATGTGTTCGATTAGATTCATATATGTTCGATTAGATTCATATATGTTCGATTAGATTCATATATGTTAGATTAGATTCACATATGTTCGATCAGATTCATATATGTTAGATTAGATTCACATATGTTCGATTAGATTCATATACGTTAGATCTCAAAAGTTTAACGAAACTTACAATATTTTTGAAAATGAATAAAATACAGTTGCTTATTTATGCAGTAAATTTTGTGTTATGAAAGATCTGAAGAGAAATCAAAATGCATCCGACATTAACAATTATATATATTTATGATAGCCTCTTCTACAGATTATTGTAATTTCACTTTCAGTTACTTCAAAGATATGTAAAACTATCACTTAAAATGAAACGAATTTCTAATAAATTATTATATTTCAATTAATAAATTCCTTAGAGCTCATTAAATCATTAGAAAACTTTGCTTAAATTTTCTGAATATTGAAATTTTCAAATCTTTCAAATGTATTGTCTTATTTTTATTTTTAAAACTTTCTTTCTATCTTGAAATTGCTTTTCACGCAGAAAATATCTGGATAAGAAATATATTGTCTCTTAAAATACGTGGTTTATACATCTTCAATTGAATTTGTATCAAACTGTCCATTTTTTCTGTAATTTCTATTTGAAAATAATTCTTTATTTCACTTTATATGCTGCATTTACTATGTAATTTAAAATTTTCCGTTTAATACCTTACTGATTTTTTCATTCTATGCTTTCAAAAGAAAATTATAAAATGGAGGAAAACAATGTGAAAAAGTTATTTAAAAGAATAAAATCAATTACAAATGCAAGAATTAAGAAGAATTAATTTAAAAAAAATTATGTAACGGACGCATTCAATTTAATTCAATTCATTAAATTGTTTTCTCTCTTTATAAATTATTTTGCATGCATAACAAAAACATTGTTTAGATATAGTATAATTCATCAAATAAATGTTTTTTTTTCTAAAGAATTGAAAATATCTTTAAAATTCTTCATTTTCTTCAAAATAATTCTGTAGCTGTAATCACTAACGTGACTGAGTATGAAAGAAATGAAAAAAAATTCTTCTAAGCTTTTTGTACATGTAAATACCACTACATTATAATAAAAATATAGTTTCCATTAAACTGGAAGTTCAGTAGTTATTGAAATCTCTAAATGTATAATTTTCCAGATTTTTAATAAAAGAACGTGCAGAAATGTATTTAATAGAAGGATACTTTATTGTGTATTTTTAGAGATAAAAAGGTAAAAATAACTCAGAAAGATATAACAAAATATTAACATATACTATAAACTAAGTTTTTTTCTTTAATTGATGAAATCTCAGTTGTTTTCGTGTAGTAATACTTAAATGAATATTTCTGTTCTGTAACTTTTACAGCATATACGGATGCATCCCCAGCGACTGCTGAAGCCTAATACTCCTGTTCGGTAGATTCCACTTAAGATCCATGCTAAGTGTGATTGATGTCCGTTGAAGTTATGGGGGCTCAATTTTTCACATTGGTATTGTTTTGTATTTTAGAGAGCGGTCTTGTGACGGTGGTCTATTCAGAGTTTTCTCTTCACTAACTTTGGGGATGTTTTGTAAAGTGAAATAATCCTAACTTCTTACTAACCAAATGAAATCTGACATGCAGATTAGATGATGATAAGTACGTAATGAATTGAATTAATTATTGTAATATATAAGAGATAAATATAATTGTGAAAATAGAAAATTAGAAGGGGAGATAAATGACAACGTCAAGCTGATAGATGCTTTTAAAATTGAAATGAATTATTGTAATTTATCGCTTGCAGTAAAATTAATTAGAGGTGACTACTGGTTATAGAGAAATAGGAAATGAATCTACGATATTCGAGAGTGTCTCACTCGGTGCGACTGAGTTAGTAAGCTAAAAATGTTTTTTTAAACTCTAAGTTAGGATTAAGATGAGTTAAGAGAAATTCGAGAGAGAGAAAATGACCTTACATATTCTGTGAAGATAGGTATTTAACTATGTTATCCTTTTTCTGACGTCTCTTCAATAGGATTTGTGAACTTATTGATAACTTAGTTACTTTTTATGACGTCTGTAGGGTTAAATATTAAAGAGTAACAGTTACAGTGCATAGCTCAGATGTCATCTTTGTCACTTCACCGTGGTTCAAAGTATTGCAGAGTCCGTTGCTAGAAACACTCGAGATACTTCTGTAGTATAGTTCAACGGATGTATCTATTTGAATTTCGAAACGCAAAATAGGGATAGGCAAAGAAAGTAAAGAGCTCTATCTATTAATTTTATTTATACTATCCCCAAAACGCTTTACAAACAACGTTACTGTTAATGGTTAAGACCTTATATTTTGAGCCATATTAAAGAGACGAGAGAAAGCTTATAGGCAGAACCTCACTCTCCAAACTTCTCCGGCACTTCAAAATGAGAGCTTTAAGCCCGAAAACTCGTGCCAGTCTTTATACATGATGGTCTTTAAAAATGAAGAATGTATTTCTAGATTATAAATATGTTATCTTACTCCTCAGAATAGCGTGTGGTCTCAATAGTCGATATATCTAGGTAGCGTCGGATGTAATTTAGAGAAACTCCGAGTCAAGTCTTCATTAAGGATCTGTCATACAGAGGGGCTGCTACGCATTATATACTTCATATTTCAAAGTCCTCAAGTTTATCTGAAGTGCCAGCTTACATGTCGATTTGTTATTTGACCGTCGTCCAAATTTATGAAGCTTATTCGCCTGAGTTTAGTGGACCTTGTGAATCTTGGATAAGAAAGAAAAACAGTCTATAAAATTTCCAATCAACAAGCAAACCAGATTAGTTTGACTCGTCGTATGTCTGAAGCAGTTATTTTAAAGATTCAGAAATAAATGAATTACAAAGTATTTATTGTAAATAAGAAATTATTTGAATTTATTCTGGATGCACAACATTCCTTAAATCATTAAAGTATTCTTTTTATGGATTAGTATTCCGTAGAACTACCTTAGCATGTAAAAAAAATAATGTTCATAATGAAACGTGCAAGTTAAGTGTATCGAATTTCACAAACACTTCCTCAAATTGGAAAAGTACATTAGTGAAATCAAAGTTTTAAAAGTGAAAAATGTTTAACACAAAACATGTTTTCTCTGAAACAAAATTTCTAAGTAAAGAAGAAAAAAAAGGTAAAAAAAATATTAAATACTAAGATTTATCTCAAGTTTTCTTACCTTGATTTGTAATTTGCTAAAAGATACTTGCATTAAACATTCGCATTCTTTACTTTTTGTCTAGATCTTTATTTAAAGTACTTATTTGTTATTATTTTTTTGTTTGTTTTTGGGAGAGTAATAATTCTTAATTTAGGGCATAGAGAGTTATAAGATTCTTGTTAATATAAATCAATAATTTTTATGTAAAAACATTTCTAAATTTTGAATTTCTCATAATGAATAACGTCAAATATTTGAATATATATTCGAATTGAGGAGAAGTACAGTTAAAATTACTCATTTTTAAATAAATTTAGCATAAAAGTTAATTTTAATGCCAGATATTTGAATTTATATTTGAATTGATGAGTAATACAGTTAAAATTTCTCTTCTTTAAGTAAATGTTGCATAAAGGTTAATTTTAATGTCAATTATTTAAAGAAAGATCTTACTTTATTCATAATGTGAAAGTTTGGTTTCATTGACATCACACTAGAAGCAACTCCAGGGCTATTGGTGCCGGACCTCATAATTTTGAACCTTGGTCTTTTGATGAGGATGCACCTGAGATGGCTCACCCCTCTCCTAACTGCCACACCACGCCAACATAATGTGAAAGAATGCATCTGTGAGAGTTATGATAAAAAAAAATTAATATATAATAAAATCCGCAATAATTTTATACTCTATGTTTTAAAAGCATGAAATAAATCAATTTTTATTTATGACAATATATTTTTCGAAATATTTTAATTTACTATTTGTGGGAATCTCATTTCCCACAAATACTTAATATTTATACTTAGAAAAAACCATCATTCAAAATATAAAATATATTCGAAATATTTTAATTTTTTTAACGTTTGTTTAACACGTGTTAAATATTTATGTTTAATTTTTCAACAGATGTAAAACATATTACTTTTATCTTGTAATCTTAAAATGAAACATTTTTCTTCATTTCAGCTCTTTGCATTTTTTATTTCTCAAAACAAAATATAAACAATTCAGCTCTGTAACTATGTATGATTTTTCACATTAATAAGAAAATTATTAAAATGTTATTTTATGACTGCAGCTATCCCTTAAATATGGTTCAAAACTTTAATTTTTGCTTTGAAGATCTGGAAAATATTTGAAATAAAATAAATTATGTTGAATGTGAGTCAACAGAAAATATGGAATTTCTTTGTTATGTTTCTATTTATTTTTATTCTAGTTTCCATTTAGGGCTTCTGCTACTCCTGTTTATTTTGCTTACAAATATTTATAGAATTGATTTGCTTTTTTGATATTAATTTTTGAAACGATAATAAGTACTTAGGTCATATGAATTCCAAGAATTTTTCTTTCCTTCTTTAATTTCATTTCACAAAAGGAAATTGAAGCTTTATTAGATTCTATTACATTTTCGTTTCAATTTCAATTCTCATCATTGCGTTAATATTACTACTTTGTTCGCTTCCCATTTCATTTGTGTATTTGTATCTTCTTGCTAGATGTCCAAGTAAAAATTAAAATGATAAATTTATTTCTTCCTAGTTTTCATTACTTAGTCAAACATTTTTTTTTCAGTTTATAAGTTTTAATATTTGCTGTACGTAATATTCTGCAAATGATTTACACATATGAATTTGCTTAAAACATACATATTCAACAAAAATATATCTTTAGAACTGAGTTGATTTTTGCGTTTGATTAAAAATATAATGAGTCACTTTTTACTTCTCTGAATATTTTTATCTATTTACTGTAGTGGTCAAAATCATTGGGATAAATCTTTTAATTTTAACATGTTACTTTCTAGCAATTTTTTTGTCATATAAATAATGCTAAAAATTATTAAATAATTACATAGAAGCAAAAGTTTTATTTTAATTTTATTAGAAATTAATAAAAGAAATGTAAATACTTAACAATCAAAAGTCTTTTGACAGATAAATTTTTAATGCATGCTAATATAACATTAAATTGTACAGTAAATTGTTTTAACTATCATTCATGTGTGTTGGGAAAACTTTTATTTTTTAAACTACTTTTATCTCATGGCATGGAGTGTGTTAACTTTTTCTTTTATATGTAGCTGTAGCTTTCCATTCACAGTTTAAGGCGTAATACATATTTTTGGGATCTTTGTGTTTGAACTGTTTTGAGGTTTTATGTAACTCTACTCATAAAGATTCTTCTGGATTTGAATTTGCAAAAATCGCTCAGCCATTTTTTTTTTAATTTCCTGCGCTAAAAAATTCCGAATAACACTTTGCATGCATTTTTGTCATCATTATGCTGAAAAGTAAAATTTGTTTGGCCTATTCTTCAAAGCATGAAGAACAATATATTTTTCTCATATATCTTTATATAAAAATGCACTCTTGGTTCCATTTATTTTAATGTAATGGTCTAAAACATTCAGAGGAAGAAGGATCATTATAACATTTATTTATCATGTTTTATGGTGGGAACGAAGCATCATGGATTGCTTAAGACATTTTTCAGATGACGTATGTTTCTAATACTATCTCATGAAAATAAATTGTTTCTTACTTTTGACACAGAAAATTACTTTATTCCGTTATGTTTTGTCAATTTCAAATGAGTTTTAACAAACTACATTTAGAAATTTCTGTTTTTATGGATACCTGTGATTTAATGCTGGGAAGACGATCAAGCAATCCAGCAGAATTTCTTGTGGGACATTTTACAAGTAAAAGCTTACATTTAAATCTTTAGCTTGAATGATTTCATTAACTCTTTGTTTCTGTTTTACTAGAATCTATAATTGAAAGCTATTTTTATCACCCTATCAATTTAATTTGAAGTGGTTTAGGTCAACCCCATCTTAACTTATTAGAAACATTATTATATAGCTAAAAGATTTAAGATTCCAAACATTTACTATTAGAAGTGCTAGTCCAAACTTTGAAGCTTCTATTTTTCAAATTATTTCTAATACGATTTCAAATACGAATGAAATATTCTTAATATCTTCTGATATTTTCTGTTTCATTAAATCATATTCATTACTAAAAATTAATGTTAGAAAAAAACTCATTTTCTTGAGAATGAATTTTTGTTGTCAAATTCCTTTTGAGCCGCTCAAATGTCTTAGCACAAGGATGTAATACCCAGAGACACGAAATCTGGTTCCTAAATCTGGATCTAAAGCTCTTGTTAATGCATAACTTATAAGGTTAATCATTTTTAACCTTATATATTATACATTAACAGAAAATTCTGTATTAATTAAGGGAAATATGTATGTGTGTGCGTGTGTCTCGCAACAGAAAAGTCCTGGCGTGCGTAATTCGTTACTTTGGTTTAATTGATGTGCACCTCGAAGGAAATTTTTTAAAAATTCATTTTAGATCTTAAAAATTCAATTTTAAAGTGACCAGTAGGAAGATTTGCTCTCTACAGCGTATAATTTTGGCGCAAATTACGGCCCATGTCATCATGATCAATAATTAATTCTAATTATTTATATCCTCCATAGAATTGTTTGAAAATTATTACCTTTGCTCATTTGTTTGTTTATGTAGCAGAATGAAGCCTTTTTTGGAAATGGTAATTTTTTGTTTCATTTTTGTTCGTTCTTTGATGAAAAAGTATGATTCTATTTTGAAAGAATTATTTAATAACGATATCTGAAAGGTAGTTAAGAGCTCTTTTCCAACTATTAAACAATAGTTTCAACAAAACACTCCACATTTTTACAAGATAATGTTTGATATTTATAACCCCACTAACCAAAACGTCCGTACTATTTCCTCAATTCCCAAACCTAAATGCCTTGGAGATATTCGCTAAAATTCTTGTATTGCGTGTTCCTCACGTTTTATACTGTTTAAATTCATTAGAAATTTCACTCTCCTTTTTCAATCAATGTTAGGTAAAGTGGCTAAAACATGTGTGTACTAATAACAGGATTATTTTCGATCCAATATTTCTTCCACTTTGCATTGATTTATTTGCTTTAGAAGCCTTAATTCCTTTGAAATCAAAATTCTTAATAATGTTTCTTTAATGACTACTTAAATTAATTAAGCAGACATTAATAATTTATACATTTGGCATTCCTGTGTTTTCTGCTAAATCATTTTTGAATGGTGCCTAAAATACAGTTAAATGAAAATTATTTAAGTTAACTGAGTTGCATATACGCTCTCATACTTAAGGCTTGTAGTAAGAATTTTAAGTCTTATTTTAAAAATTAATCCTTTCTTTCTATTTACTTAAATTTTCTTTTATTCATTTCTTTTTTTGGAATTTTTTCAACGAAATAGTTTTTCATATTTTAATTATTTTTTTTATTTTTAATTAAATATTTTGAATATCCATAATGTTAATGAGAATTTTGGTATACTTTGAAAGCTAACACTTCACAGAAACGTTGCAAGGTTATGATTCTAGCACCATCGGAGAAACAGCTTTATAAAAATACATTTATTTCATGTGCACTAGTCTATTAATACATAAATTAATTTTATTTTTTAAATAAACGCTATTAAGATTTCGCAATACTTTCTATACCACCTTCTCTAAATATGTTGAAAAAATAAAATATTATATATTATACACTAGCTACTACAAATTAGACGCGATAAATAGAGCCCCTTCTTATCAAAGTCATTACATTTTGTTCAATCTTTTTTGGACAACAAAAATTATTTAATGAACACACAGCATAGACGATTATATTTCTTTTTTCAAAAAATTAAAACATCTTACAAATAATTATAATATTCTTAAGCAGATACATTATAAGCATTTAGAGTAGGTTTTTTTTTCTGAAATTTGGGAGAACTTAATAACCTCTCATTATTTCGTAATAATAACTTCTCATATAAAATTGGTGTATGTGTTTCTTCACCCTTGTTTATTGCATTATTCAAAAGACTCACTTTGAATAAAATTTAAGAAATGAGGATAAAATAATGCTAAATATGTTTAAAACACTATTACTTTATTGATAACTATATATAATATACTATATGTTCGGTTGCAGTAAGAATATTCATGGATTTTAGGATTAAATTATTTTATAGTAGTTTACAATATAGTAATATAATTTCCAAAAATATTAATACTCAAATAAAAATTAAAACTAAGATATAAATTTTAAAAATTGCTTATATTAGTTACGCTGGTTAGCAAAAATTAGCTCTTTACTTTCTGAGCACTAATTATTGATCAATGGTGACACATCAATCATGGAATATTTTTTAATTAACATAATATGTGGTATTGTACATAGGAAATAAATTCTATCATGAAATATATTAAAAAATTATTATCTAATTATTTAACTGCTTAAATTTTTTTAAAAAAATACTCAAGCTATGATGAAACATAGGACTTAAAACACTATTCAATAAAAATAGAAAAATTTAAAAGTAAGAATTTTACCAAGTAAAAAGTAAATAAAAAAAATATTGATTCATAAAGGCAAATAATTTTCAACCACCTATTTTATATAACAAACAATTTAATTAAAGTTACCTCAAACAGGATGTAGAATTACGTCCGAAGCAATTTGATCCTCAGTTATTCTAATCATCAGCCTTTTAACCACATCTCCAGATGAAAAATGAAAAAATAAAAATAGTAAAGAATATTTTGCTCAGAAAATACCTTAATTTACATAGGTTATCTTAAGTTAAATTATCTTTCGTCGCTTTTTTCACTAAATCTATCATTCCTAAGAAAAATTAACCTTTTTAAGAAACAGAGTCATAAAAAATATTCCTTTTTAAGAAACAGAATAATAAAAAATATTCCTTTTTTTTTCCCTTTTCTTTTTGATTAACGAGACTTGTAGATAAATTGTTAATTTGGATTGGGCAAAATGTTTCCTTATTCTCATGAGAATAGGAAAAATAAGTTCGTTGTAGCAACCGGGTATTGCAATTAGTGCTTTATTTAAATTTTGATTTTTTTTTTATTTATCTAGATGGTTTAAAACTAAAATGCTAAAAGTATAGAGGGAAAAAAATCGTTTAAAGTACAACTTTTCAAACGGCATGAGAAAATTTGAGCTTCTTAAATAAAGTTGTTAACTTATCAGAAGCATTCATTTTAATTAATTTCTTCCTCACTTTTTTTCATTTAAAGCAATATAACAGACTACTTCGTTAAATATGACGTTAGTTCAGTTATCTAACAATTTTTTCTAAGCATATTCTTTTATAATTTTTTTCCTCACATAGTTTGTTGAAATACATTTTAACTGTTCTGAAACAATACTGGTCCCCACAATTATGGAACAGTGGCTTTTAATGTGGGATGGTCCTTCTTGGACTCTTTGTATTTATAGTTGAAATACCCATAGCAAGTCATTGCACAATTAATATACGGGAATGTTATCGGCTTTTTTAGGAGGAAAGGGTGCTTTCTTTCTTTTGTGTCAATTCTGCATACCTCTCGATATCGCATTTCAATAAGATATTTGTCAAAATTTGACTCAAGCTCTCACACAAATTTGCGTGTGAGATCTTGAAACACCTATACTATTTCAAGAGACACACATCTCACACACTTTTCAACACGCATATACCCTCGCACACAGTATGTAACGCTATTCGATAATATTTACGTTGGAGTAACGCTTATCATTCCACAGGTATGTAAATTTCTCAATTATGTAATCGTCAAATTTAATTCTATTTGTTTTAATCAGTATAATGAACGCAACAATGATGCTTTTCTCATTGAGTAATTTGTTATTCGTTCTATTTGATTCCCATCTATAATCCTCCCCTCTCCCACAATACGATTCACTTTGGCCTTTTTAATTGCTCAATTCATAGTTTTAAGTAATTAATTAATCTGTGAGAAGGGAGCTTCAACATAAGAATACATGCCGTGAAGAGTATTGATAAATGTATGCATTTTTTGTAATCTTTTAGAAAGAATGATACAGCTTTCTTCCTTTCTACTATTAAAGATAAATTCTCGCAAATTTTCTATGATTGTTCATTTTATCGAAATTAGAAATAAGGTATAAATTGATGATGTACTACGGTATTTTCATGAATTTTAAAAATATATATACGTCTAATTTTTTACAGAGCATTTTAAATAAAATGGTTATTTCATTTTTATTAAAAAGAGTATTAAAAAATATTGTAAATAACAATACTCATTATGATACTGAAGGATAATGTTATTAAGAAGATCGATATGTTTCTCAATAACTCAGTAAGAAAATTTCAAGTATGTATCCATTGTTTTCTGTAATTTTATAGTAATTTATGGTGTTTAATAGAAATTTTATAATGATGTTAATCGTTTCTTCCTTTATTTAAAAGATTTATTAATCAAAGTTTTTATTTGTTATTATGTTATTATTCATCTAATTTTAGAAGCAATGATGCAACTGTGTTCCAGAGAATCGCAATTATTGATGGAAAAAATCAATAAACCAAGCAAAAATATTAAGTAACCCTTGTTAAAATTGCAGTTTTATTAAAATAAAATACCACGAGTTTTAATATAATATTAATTTCAAAATAATTTTATTTATTCATTTCAGATTCATTAAAATATTTTTTTTTATTTTTTTAAAAAATTATTAAACCTTAAGGAAGTGATCATCATTTTAATAAAAGCATTTTAGTAACCATATTATCCTATAACGATAATTAAATGCATGTACAAAATGGTTCCAATTTATTTTTGTATTCCTATTCTTTCAATGCTCTTCAATTTCATTTCTTATTTTTCCAGAAAACATTAAATTTTATTCCCTTAAGGCAAGACGTATCCTTAAATGAATTAAATCTAAATTTTAAAATGCAGTTCTTATAAAACTGTTACATATCTCTATTACCTAACTTGTCTATCTTTTAAATCTTAGTTTAATCACAAATCTAAAATTTTCAACTTAATTCAAGTCCAGATGAAGAAATTAAAATAATCACACCAAAACAATTCAAAAATATAGTTAATTACTTTTCAAAGCTTTGATTATTGTTTGTCTATAGAGGGAATACTCTCGACCCCAGTTCACTGCCCCTCATGCGGATACTGATACTTTTTTTTTTTTATAAAACGTCAAATATTACTTAAAACGGTATACGATGCGAGTAAATCCCAATGAAGAAATTTCAACCAGATAGCGTTGATATTAGTCTCTTTAGATCACACAGACATATATGCAACTCTCGTGTACTATTCAATTTTTCTATGTTTCAACTACCACAATCTTTCAGTTGCCATAACCTTTCTATATTCTCAAATTCAGTTCTCTATCGCTTTTATATGACTTGATAATATGTATTCACTACACTTCTTAAGTCTACTTAATTTGCGCAACTATGTTTCAATTGATTGGAAAGGGGTTGGAGATTTAAGTATAAAAATGCTCTAGTATTCAAAATTAAGAGAATTCTCTGATTTGGTCGATTATCTCTAGAACTATTGGACAGATTTTAATGAAATTTGGTTTGTACATAGGGTTGATATAATGCAAAAAAATAATCATTCAAAAGTTATAATACTCGTGCATGATCGTGCGTAACACTCATCGGAGTCATAATGTATGAAACAGTAGTTGCAGAATAGAAGAAAAAAACGGGTTAATAAAGGGTAAGTTCCCCTCTTACAGATATATAGCCCTCGCAACGTGATTTTATGCTGGAAATAAGGGAGTTCATGTTGCAATTGGTCCCACTCGTTCAGCAACGCTGGTTTCAAGTCTTGGATGGTTCTCGGAAGGAGCTTGTGAATTGCGATTCCTCTCCCCAAAGCGTACCAGGCATGCTCTATAGGACTAAAGTCTGAAGATCTGGCTGCCAATAAATACAGTGAAAATCTTCACTTTTCAGAAATTTGTCGACCAGATGAGCACGATTAGAACCCACGCTGTCATCCATTAAAAGGAAATCAGGACCAATTGGACCCCTGAAAAGGTGAATTATAGGGCTCCGAGACCTCTACCCTATACCTCTTAGTGTCTCTTTCAAAGACCTGGAGGTGTGTGTGTGGCCCTCCAAAATGATGCCTTCCTGGACCATCAATTCTCCGCTGCCGTAACGGTCAATTTCTCGGAGGGCAGGTAGTAGGTCCATGTTTTTCTCCATATAAAAGTACGGCAAAAATGACTGGTTAGGCTGAACCGGGACTCCTCAGTGAAGAGAACAGTCACCAATTGATTCATGTTCCAATCTGTATGATATCTGCATCATTTTAAGCGGACTCTCCTGTTCGTAGAACTTAGTGGGACGCAAATAACAGGTCTTCTTGCAAACAGTCCTCTCTCATGAAATCTTCTGGAAATAGTATCCCTTGAAACTCGAGTTATTGTGGCTGCATACAAATCAAGAAAGACCTGAGAAGCTGTAGCATCCTGTTACGCCTCGTTGTAATAGACCAATGGTGATCTTGTCTGGCCGTCAAGGCTCTTGGACGACCTTGCCCAGGCATTCTCTCAATTGATCTGGTATTCTTAAGCTGTTTCCATAAGTTGGTCACGATGCTGGGCTTTCAATCAAATTCTTTGCAAATTTGGATTTGATAGTGGTCTGCTTCTAGGCAACCCACAATTGGCTACTTCATTCCATCATCTGATTGGTAGTCGTTACTCAGGTTTTTGTTTGAATTTTAATTCAAGCGATTGCTGCAAAAAAACAAGAAATTTGACGAAATGTGCTAGCGAACGAAATGAGTATTTTGGCAAGAGCGCTTATAAATCCAGTTTTCCGACTAGCTCCACCCCCCTACACATATAAGCTTAAGTATTTGAAGCAACAGATTTACATCTTGGTTTCGAAACAGTGTTTTCTTCATTTCGCTGAATTTTTTTCATGAAATTCTACAACATATGCAAGCTTTCTTAATTTTGAACAACAGTTTAGAAAGAAACCAGAGATGTCAGTTAAAGAAAGGCTTTCGAAAAAGCCATATTATAAAGTTTTCTTTACATTTTATTATACTTGTAAATAAAATAAATATTTAATTTATAAAGGAAGTCATTTTGTTCTTCAAAGCACGTTTTCTTCAAAATAGATTTCGAACCATCACCAAATTTTCACACTGAAATTCCTTTAAGTCATTACGTTAGTTATTCTTAAGTTTTTAGGACATTGTTGGATACTTTTGTTTTATTATTATATTATGAAAAGCTGATTCGTTTATAAACATTGAACCACTCCGGTATTACTTTCTTCTTTTATTAATCAGTTCTTAAGAAATCCGACATAGTCACTAGTGAATTCAAGCTGGGAAGTATCTCAAAGTAAGTTTCAAAGTAATCCCAAAACATAAGAATATTTATAACCAAGCTTGCTTATTAATTTCTACTCACGTCTAAATTTAAATATTTATACTATACCTAGATACTTAAATATTATCAACTAAATTGGTTCAGATCCTTAGCAGAACTTTAAATGAAGTTCCTATTCATTGACTCTATTTTAATTTTTTCAATTAACATTTGACTTTATGTACATTAGAGTATGTACTACTCTGATGACTTCATCTATAACTTCGGCTGATTCTCTCTACCACTAAAAACCTTCAAGTAAAAATCTTCGATGCGTATAAATGCAATTCCTCAATCTTATTCGCTGAATTTCACTCCTACTCTAATTTACGTAAGTCACCTTTGAATCATTGGGATATATTCTCAATTTAAAAAAAAACATTAAATAAAGGCTTCAAATATAGGTTGAAGGGAAATTCCTGATAAAACTCCTTTATAGCACTTTAAATGTAGATTATGAGAGGAGATAAAAAAAATTCTAATAATTATGAATGAGGTGATTGCTTATTAACGTAAAACGAGGAATAACACGAGATTTATGGGTGACGGACGTTGTAATGAAGAATTACAGCAAAAGTTGCAACGCTTCTTCCTCATTATTTAAATCTACAGACATTGTAAGGCTTAATTAGATAGTCAATAAGATCTCAATTCCAGTTCAGCTTCTCAAATACAGCGAGTTCGGCTCCTATTGCCCATTTCTCTAACAGGAGTCACTTCTAACCACTTTTAACATTAGACGATAAATTATAGAAATTCTTTTTAATTTTCTAATTTACAAACATCTACATATTTCTTTAATGGCGTTAGAATTTTAAATATAAAATCATAAAGTAACCCTGGGTTTTAGTGAAGGGAAAGTTAGCGAATCACCCAACGTCAAAAAGTAAGTATTATACTTGAGCTGGTGCCCTCTCTCCTGATTCATAGACCATGCAAAAGTTCTTTTAATAAATTAAAAGTTTTAATTCAAAATTTTGTTTTCTAATTTGCCATATTTTTTTTATATTGGGACAGAAAAATCAATAATTATTATAAGGCAAACCAAAAATAAATACAAAAAAAGTTATCACCTTCTTTCCTCTTCACTGTAGATATTTCGTTGACAGAGTTTGTAAACACACATTCAAAGCAGGAATGAATTTAAACACAGAATCTGACTTTTTTGAAATCTGGAAATTGAGTAAGATATCTTAATCATGCATAACTACATCAAATGACAAAGATGGTTTTCTGCCTCGTAAGATCTTTCAGACACAGTTCAGACGGCCAAAAAAAAATTAAACACTATTAATAACTTCAGCAATTCTTATAATCTATGGATAAGATTAATATCACTATTAATATTTCAGAAAAGAGCTAAATCATGATGTTAATGATCTGATTGATTAAATTAATCATCATAGATACATAATTTCTAAAAAGACTTTTCTCATTATGGAGTTACATTTTTACAGATTTTAGTAAATTTGATCTAATTAGGCAATATTTAAAATTTTATTCCCAACGGATTATTTGTTCTAAAGATATTGGAGCGAAGGATAAAAAAATGTTAGAGAGCCATATTTTAGATTATTTAACAAACCATATTTATACTAAATGCCCAGGATTCGAATAAGTGGTTCAATAATTCTATTATGCAGCATTATGACGCTAGCCATTTTTCTAACGTAAGTTTGAAATTATGGGAAATTCTGTTGCAAAGATTTTATTGCATGATGAAACCAAATATTTAAAAGGTTTAGTCCTCTAAAATTTATTTTTTCATACATGCATTTAAAGATTCATATATGTATAATAATTCAATTTTTTCGATATTTGTTAATATCTTAAAAATTGAAAAAAAATATTTATTGATTTTTAAGCATCTTTGAAAATTACTTTGTGCAGAAATTTATAAATATTCAAGTTTTTAAAACAATAAAATGAATTTTGGGGACTCGTTTTAAAATTCCTATAATTGAGAAATTTTCCAATTGTATTTTATGAAATTTGCAATTATTTATCTTGAAAAATTAGGTGGGGAAAAATGTCTTGTATAGTGAGAAAATTATTCTTTTTAAGTTAATGATGTTGTTTAGTACATCTATAACTTGATTCATATTAATATCATAATTTAGTAAACTTTGAGCGAATAAAAATTATATCAATTTTATGTGAAGTTGTTTTTACTAATCCCTCTTGGCTTACACAAGCTAAACCAAGTCCAGGAAACCATGTCGCTCAATTAAATGAAAAACTTCACCCCCATCATTCATACGCTACTCCACAGAAGCACCAATACAATATTAGGTATGAGAGGGAGTAGCAATGGCAGAACAACGGCAAGTCTTCTCTTTTCCGTTGAAAATTAAACTCTTAATGTGACCAATCCTAAGTCTAAATAAAGTAGTCTGAGAAAGTCTGGGACAGGAACACTGCAAGGATAGATTATAGGACTCAAAGACATACCAAGCATTATTTTGTCTAGCTGTGATAAAAATACGAAAGTTATTTAGAATGATCGTTTTTTTGACGATTGTTAAAAATTCTCTGTTACTCCACATGAAACTCTTTGGTGAAGTTAGAATAAGCCCTCAAAAATGTGTGTAACCAGCCGCAAGACGAGCTCTACGTTTACTATTGGCAAACTATGGATTTAAGTTAATTAATATGTAAGTGCATTGAAAATATTCTTGTAGTAATGGTCAACTATCTTTTTTGTATAGTGATACTTGATATTATTTCGGATAAAAAAAAAATAGGTAGAGAAATAGCACCCTATAACGCTACCATATAAAAGTAAATACAATTATTTTTGCATGGTCGCGTACACTCACAATAAATGGTTTGTGTCATTAAGATTTGAACTATTCTCTAAAATGAAAAATAAACTGTGTTTACTTTCAGCATGTTTAACAATTAGGGTACCTCATTTTCTTCTTCCGAGTAGGAATCTAGTTGAAGAATATAGTTGATTCAGTAGAAATGAAATAAGCTTGGCTGCACGTGTATCTGAAATCCTATAAACTGCCCTTCATAATGAAACCGATTTTTTTAACCTACCATTCAAATAACTAAAAATACTAAACAATGCTGTCATTCTTTGATTCTAATTTTAGGATCAATTTCACCAAATCAAATCCTAAACTTATTTATTCACTTCTCCCCCACATACCGAAGCGACAATTTTGAATTCCTGAGATTCCCAAGTTCAATTTCTAATTTTTTAGGTTTAAATTCCATTCGCCTCTGTTCCCATAGTTCCCTTTCTTCACATTCAATCTGTTATGTCTCTAATTTAAAATTCATCTGTTCCTGTGTTTGCTCCTCTTTTTTACAACAGACGGTGGTTTATAGAAGGCCTTTAACAAACTCTGCTTCTTAAAATTTATGTGCATAATGGATGACAAACTTTAGATCTAATACAAATTGCTTGCACAGTTATTAAAGATCATCCTTTTCCACTGTCACTATTCTTATGAACATTAAATTATCACAATGCCACATTTTTGGATTATTAATGCAATTGAAGAATCCGCTGACTCATATCACACTTTATTCATAACTCCATGTATAAAATACTTCATGTAACGAAATTACACCAAATTGACACATATAATATGAACAATTATTCTAACAGAGAAATAATATACCAATTTTAAAACTGAACAAACAATAGTTGTTTGAATAAAAAAAATAGAATAATAAAAATTATACTGTATTATATTATGTTAAAAAATTATATTACATTATAGTAAAATCATGTAACATTGTAATAAAAGTTATATTATATTGTATTAAAATGTATATTATATTATATTAAAAATTATATTCTTTATACTATGTTAAACATTATAATATATTAAAAATTATATTACTTATATTATATTAAACATAATACTATATTATATAAAATATGTATTTATTATATTAAAAATTATATTATTTATGTTATATTAAACATAATACTATATTATATAAAATATGTATTTATTATATTAAAAATTATATTTTATTATATTAAAAATTATATTTCGTTATATTAAAATTATATTTTATTATATTAAAAATTATATTTTTATTTTGTATTAAACATTTTACTATATTATATAAGAAATATATTTTATTACATTAAAAATTATGTTTTTTATATTATATTAAAAATTATTCTTTTTATATTATATTAAAATTAATATTATAAAAACTATAAAGGGGAGTATATTCCATTGAAAATTGTATTAAACTATATTATTTAATACAAAAAATGTTATTATATTACATTATATAATATTAAAAATTATATTGCATTACATTGTATTATATTATATTAAAATTATAATGCGTTACTCTAAATTGTATTATATTAAAAATTATATTATTTATATTAAAAATTATATTATATATAT